>CM032492.1:11147462-11415092 GCA_019059595.1 Marasmia exigua
ACCTCAAATACATTAGACGTGTGTAACTCTGGCCGTGTGGTCCCGGCAGAGTAGAATAGGCCACCCTCACTCTTACCGAGGTGTCGTAGAAGGCGACTAAGGTAAAGCTGCTGGCATGATCATCAGCACCCAGAGAAGGAAAGCTCTGCATTTATATCAAAACCCTCGCCAACCCGTCTGCCAAGCGTGGTGAGTATGGCAATTACCCCTCATGTGATTGAGGGAGGCCCGTGCCCCAGCAGTGGGGACCTAAATGGGCTGATGATGAACTCTTTACTGAAACGACTCAGTGATCCGAATCAGCCAAATGATACACTGTTCCGAATCTCTAATATTCGCTCCGAACGTATCTTTCAACTCAAATGGATCTTGAGTTAGAGTAAACCGAATGAGCGGAATGATCCGATGAGCTGAATTTTTTTTTTTTATATGAGAGGTGGCAGACGAGCAGACGGATCACCTGATGATAAGCAATTCCGCCGCCCATGGACACCCGCAACACCAGTGGAGTCACAAGTGCGCTGCCAACCTTTTCCCTTTCCCCCATTGGGCCTCCGGTAACCTCACTCACACGGCGAAACACAGCGCAGACGCTGCTTCACGCCGGTCTTCTGTGAGAATGATCCAAATGAGCTAAATGATCCGAGTGAGCGGAATGAATCATGATCTGTCTGAGAGTCGATGTTCCAAATGATGGGTTCCACCTCTGCACTTATCCAGATGCAATGGTTCTAATCTTTTGAAAGATACGTTATTGCCAGGTCTAAAGTACATACAAATGTACTATTCTCGTCAATCACGGTCTTATCCCCCAAATAATCTATTCCAAGCAACCTTTGAGCGTTTCCCAAAAAGCAAAAATCAAGTTCGATGCAAGTAAGGATTGAGGCGCGCGTGCGAGAGGGACGGCTGCCAGACGGTGGGGGTGCGAGGGAGAGGGTGGATCACAGTACTGTCTGTCTACTGAGGCGCTGTCTCGAGTTTGGGTGGGGTGCCACTTGTAGCGGGGAAATAAATACACTGTCTAATCTATGGTATAACCTGAGATTTGTATAGAATGACAGCGCTATACCATAGATTTAGTATCAAAGTAAGATTCCGTAGAAGACAACCGCGGGACAGCCACGCTTCGGTATAAAAATGGACCGGCTCGACCTGAGTGATACGACGGCCTCACAGAAAACCAGCGTGAAGCAGCATTGTGCTGTTTCGCTGCGTACCGGAGACATAATCCGGGCGAAAGAGGGGTTCAAAGGTTGGCAGCGTACTTGTGACTCCAATGGTGTTGCTGTATCCATGGGCGACGGCAATCGCTTACCATCTGGTGATCCGTCTGCTCATCTGTCACCTATCACATTAAAAAAAGATACCTACAAAATCTTCATACAGACCAAACAAGATCAGAAGGCACTTCTTAGTGACATTGACAGGAGGGCGTTGTACAACGTTTTTTATAAGCGAAAATGTCAAATCCGCATTAGTTTCGACTTTTACCACGTGCCAAATAACTGTAGGCAGACTATATATACTCTAACACTGTCACTGCAGCCCTAGTCTATGGTAAGGCCATAGAGCTGAAGGCAGGGCGGTGACCCCAGGCCGCTTCCGCGTCGCGCCATAGGCCTCGGCCTGCAGCCTCCGGGGACACAGGCCGCGGAGCCGCACACTATGCACAAATGTTGGGTCCGTTTTAGTACGGGAAAAATTGATCAACGCCAAAAGTGGCCGCTTTTGGGGTGAATCAATTTTTCGCGTACGCGTTGGACCCAACATTTGTGCATGGTTATTTAATAAATAGTATAAGTGTTTGCAGAGAGGTTGTAACCCCGAAATTGTTTGAAATAGATCCGCTTTACTAGCTAAATATTAAAATTGATTGGCGTCGCTAGTGTGCCCTACCCGTCCCATTAACAGATGAACAGGCTATTGTTTTCTCTATTTTTGTTAATTATAGGCCTATCAAATAATGTAATGTTCCAGTGTTCTTACATGCGTGTCATTTGTTTTACTTTAATATGTGTATGCATAAATAGTTTTTTAAATTTTCGCGTGCTCCGCCAGTCCGCTCGTGACCACGGCTGCTGTGACGTAGCCGAAACGTCGAGCAAAATATGTGAGTACACAATGTTGAAGCACATAATAAATATCGTGTTAATTCCCGTCTTGATTAATTATAGTTATGTGTATATGTAGTTGCGGGTTCGATCCCCGCTCAGTACAAACATTTGTGTGCATGAACATGTCTGTTTGTATTGGTCTGGGTGTTTCTATGTATTATAAGTATGTATTTACAAAAGAAAAGTATTATATGTATATATTTGTAATTCCGCTGTTGGTTCTGATATCCGTAACACAGGTGCTTGAGCTACCTATCTCGGAGTCAGATCAATGTATGTACGAGTCAACTCGAACATTTTATTGTATGACGTGTATTTTGATGATTCCGATGTACAGCCAACCTACTTTTGCAGCTTTATGTAACATCAATGAATTAAAATCAGTGCAATAAACGCATTCGGCAGCTATACACGTCTTGTTATTAAATCCCATCAGCGGTTGATAGGGCGGCGCTGTCTGACATCTCGGTTACTTCTGGCATCTAGTACCGAACGTTACAATGTATGTGATGTTGTGAAATATTTATTTATATATTTATTTATATGCAGCAGTACAAATAAACGTATCCATACTAATATTATAAATGCGAAAGTAACTCTGTCTGTCTGTCTGTCTGTCTGTCTGTCTGTCTGCTACTCTTTCACGCCAAAACTACTCAACGGATTTAAATGAAATTTGGTATACAGATAATCTAGACCCTGAGAAAGGTTGAAAGGGGGGTAAAAAGTTACTTTTCCACGCGGACGGAGTCGCGGGCGGCCGCTAGTTATCTATAATTTTATAAGAGGCTCTACCACCCCCCCCAATCCTTACGTTTCCGCTCTCCATGCGGCTCCACCCCGGCTGAGGCCGCGGGGTCAGTGACCCGCTACTTCCGCGTCGCGTCTGAGCCCGAACTCGGAGATGGGACCAGTTCGCTCTCTACATGTACGGACAGCCACTCATCAGTTTCTAGAATCTTTTCATCTTAGCGTGCTCGTGACTTCAAAGCGAAGGTGGACGCAACTGGGAATGACACGCTAAGATTTTTTAAGAAATGTATGTTTTTGATAGGTGGCAGACGAGCAGACGGATGACCTGATGGTAAGCGATTGACCGCTCATGGACACCCGCGACACCAGTGGAGTCACAAGTGCGCTGCCAACCTTTAAACCCCCCTTTCCCCCGGATTGGGCCTCCGGTACCCTCACTCACGCAGCGAAACAGCACAGTGTTGCTTCACGCCGGTTTTCTGTGAGGCCGTGGTATTACTCCGGTCGAGCCGGCCCAATTATGCCGAAGCGTGGCTCTCCTCGGGTCAAAATCGGTTTTTAATGTGGAAGGTGGCATATGAGCATACGGATGACCGGATGGTAAGAGACTGCCGATTGGTCCAGTTCGCTCTCTACGTGTACGGCCAGCCACACATTAGGTTACTTTTCACAATTGATATCATACGAATATTTGTTCAAGGTGGAAATCGAACCCACAACCTTTGGCATACGGGACAGGGTGACTACTACCAACGTCATCGGGATAGTCAATTGAAGTCAGTTGTTTAAATAATTATTCTGAACGTGTTACCGTGATTCAGTTGGTCTGGTTCCCCTCTCTAAGGGTTGCGAAGGTCAGACGGCAGTCGCTTCATTGTAATTACCAGACTCCACAAATTCTGATTCATGGTCTAATTTTTGGACAGTGGCCATTACTTACAATCACTTGATCAGTGCGCTGCCAACCTTCAACCCCCCACCCCCCCAGATTGAGCCTCCAATACCCTCACTCACGCAGCGAAACCCTGCTGAGACACTATTCCACACCGGTTTTCTGTGTGGCCGTAGAATCACTCCAGTTGAGTCGACCCATTCATCCTGAAGCGTGTCTCTTGCATTATTATTTGCCACCTATCACATAAAAAAATCACAAAAAGTATCATGGTCCAAGCGTAGGTACCCAGGCTCTAAACTGACGGCTTTGGACACAACTGGGAATTACACCTTAAAAATAATGACACCAATGACGTTTCACAAAAGAACGTATTTCGTTATTTACCGTATTTTGGTGGAATGCATGTTTATATTAAAAATAGATATAATTACAGGTATCCACAATTTCTCTAACAATTGACGGAGCAAGGTCACAGGGCCCAGCACCGCGCCTTGCGGGACGCCCGCTAAAACAAGCAAAAAAACCTCCAAGCTTGCTCTTATCAATTATTCCTACCCGGTTTCATGAAAGCAACTTACACTCACACAAAGCTGTACAATAACAAGTCTTAAGTTCCACTGGATATGGTTTAAAATTGATGTGAATAGTGTCGAAGGCCTTGCTTAAGTTAAGACAGAAGTGGGGTGTGGTGGACTGCGCTGTTGCTAAGTGCGTGAGCACTTGAAGTTTAAAAAGCGCTTTTAATTTCTTCCTTATATTAGACGGGTGAGTCTTTAAGCGCTTAATTCTGATTCGGTTTCGCTTTTCGAAAGACTGCAACTGCATTCTACGTTTAGTTTTTGTGGTTAGTTTATTAATTTTACTGCAATTATCTCGGTCTACTTATAAACTTTAAAAAAGGGTACAGAAAAAAAGATGTATTTTTTAAAATCTATAAATAAAATTGAACCGCATGCTGAATATTTAAACTTTTATTGTACAAAAATTATTAGGTCAAAAATATTGACTATATATATATGACTGACCGGATGGCGCAATTGGTAGTGACCCTGCCTCTTACGCCAAAGGTCGTGGGTTCGATTCCCACCCTGGACAAACATTCGTGCCATGAACACTTGTGTTTGTTCGGTGTCTGGGTGTAATATATGTATTTAAGTATATATTTGTGTTCCTCTGTAGTCTGATATCTGTAACACAAGTGCTTAAGCTACTTAGTACGGAATCAGGCCAACGTATGAGATGTTGTGAGAATTATTATTATTATAGTATCCGTTAGTTTCTTGAATTATAAGTTAAATATTTTTAAATGATTGAATACGGAGATTATTTAACCGTAATTTTGTTATCGTTAACACCACAAAAACCTCATAATAGGTATTGTGAATAAAGTCAAGTTAGCATTTTAGATCAATAAAATGAGCAACAAAAATCAGCTGTTTCATACAAAATAGAATATCTACCCGACAATAATGTATAGAAAAGCTATTTTTTTTCACTTTTTTTGTTGATCTAACATGCTAAATGGGCTTTATACACGATACCTGTTAAGGTGACGTGTAGGGCACACTAGCGACGCCAATCGATTTTAATTTTTAGCTACTAAACCGGATCTTTGTTAAACAATTTCGGGGTTTCAACCTCTCGGGCAACACTTATACTATTTATTCTATAACCATGCACAAATGTCCATTTGTGTGTCCAAAAGTGGCCGCTTGTGGCGTGAATCATTTTTTCGCGTACGCGTTGGACCTAACATTTGTGCATGGTTATAGAATAAATAGTGTAAGTGTTTGCCGAGAGGTTGTAACCATTTCGGGTTTGAAATAGATCCGGTTTAGTAGCTAAAAATTAAAATCGATTGGCGTCGCTAGTGTGCCCTACCCGTCACCTTAAGAGATTTTCGGGATTGATCTGATGAAACATTGAATGTACAGTCAGCGTCAGATCAAGTTACTGCCCTGCAGTGGAAAAATAGTACTTATGCCCCGGGCATAAGGACGGTCCAAAGGTCAACAAGGGTAACTCGAAGTGACGCCGTGTGTACAATCGGTCCAAGTTTTTCTTCTTCTTTTAAAATGTAAATGTATGTACTATGAAAAGGTGGAACGCAGCCTTCTTTGCCACATAATGGAAACCGCGTAAAGCAGTGCCTGCGCTCTGTTTCACCGAGGAGTAAGGGTACTGGAAGCCCAATCGGGGAGAAAAAGGAGTTACAAGGTTGGTAACGCACTTGTGACTGGACTGGTCTTGGCGGCGGCAATAGCTTACCTTCAAGTGATCCGGCTGCTCGTTTGCCACCTATCTCATACAAAAACCTGATTCCACTTGATGTTGACACGTTTGGATCAGTGGTAGTGAACGCTGCCTCTGGTACAAGGGTTGCGGGTTCGATCCCCGCACAGTACAAACATTTGTGTGCATGAACATGTTTGTTTGTATTGGTCTGGGTGTTTTCTATGTATTATAAGTATGTATTTACAAAAGAAATTATCTATGTTGTATGATATATGCCAATGTCAATATAATAAATACATATTTCACAACAGTCACTTACATTGATCTGACTCCGAGATAGGTAGCTCAAGCACCTGTCTTACGGATATCAGAATCAACAGTGGGATTACAAATATATAAATATTATAATACTTTTCTTTTGTAAATACATACTTGTACACTGGTGTCGCGGGTGTCCATGGGCGGCGGCAATACTTACCATCAGGTGATCCGTCTGTTCGTCTGCCTACCTATTACATAAAAAAAACTTATAATACATAGAAAACACCCAGACCAATACAAACAGACATGTTCACTGCACACAAATGTTTGTACTGTGCGGGGATCGAACCCGCAACCCTTGGACCAAAGGCAGCGTTCACTACCACTGTTCCAAACGGGTCGTCAAATACATTCAAATTATTACTATCTATTCTCGGAATTACAATTGGTGTCAATTTTATCCACAATCAAGTAATTGTTTTATTATGAAACAAAGAGCTTTGTCTGATAATATAAGCAAATAATAATAAAATCCTCCAACCGATTTCGGCTAGGGCGGGTAATCTCAACCATTAGCCACTTACGCAGGATCCTAGTGCTCAAGTGTGTGCGCAAACACAAGTGCACTCTCTATTCCCTAGCCCTCATATTCCGATGGGACACCAGTGTGACACGACCGGAGAGGGATCGGGCGCAGGACCAACGGCTTAACGTGCTTTCCGAGGCACGGGGGTCCAGATTCCGGGCTGACGCTGATAATTTCTTCGTGGTTCGAATCCGAGCATGCACCTCTTGATTTTTTCAAATCCAAATGCATATTGCCTTCGTTTGGTGGTGGTGAGGCACATACCTATGTTTGGCGTTGAATGTTTTTTTTTATGCTAGAGGCGACAACCGATCCGAAATCGATTGTACCTACCTACCGACTAAATCGACTTTTTGTCGATATAATCGTTTAAATTGACGATAGTGTCGGTTAAATCGATAGTGAAATAAACGGATCGATTTATCTGCAATTATTTCTAGATATGTATAATCGTCGTCATTTATGTTATGCCTTCTTAGACATCATCTGTATGAATGACGAACGACGACAAAGGTTGTCTGGAAGAAATCGCTACAAGCGATAAGATCGCCTTATTGTACTGTCTGTTGTTGTTGTATCATACTAGTATTTTGTTTTTGTGCAATAAACAGTATCTAGGTATCTATTTATAATGGTATCGGCTTAATTCCAGTATCGATTTAATCGATAGTATTTTCCATTTTTTTTATGCTAGAGGCGACCAACGAGCAAGCGAGTCACCTGATGGAAAGTAATCATATCGCCGCCGTGAACATCCGGGAAATCAGAGAGATTGCTAATGTGTTGCCGGCTTTTTTTAAAAAGGAGTACGCTCTTCTCTTGAAGGTTCCCAAGTGGTAGCCGTCGGGAAATAATACCGCAGGCAAATTTTCGATTATATTGACCAAAAATGGAAATCGATTTCATCGATAATATCGATAGTACAATCGATTATTTGGGCCCCGTTTGCGTAATCGATTAAAAATCGACATACAATTAAAAATCCGGCAACACTGCTACACACGCCGGTGTACCTACATAGAGACATATACATGTATACCTATTGCAGAGTATGTCGAGTCGTTATCGGCGAGTGCACTATCTCGCCGACTCGCTTGACCTGATGCAAGCTATAACTAATTGTGTCTGAGCTCTTCAAGGATACTCAACTTATATGTTATACAGTAGGTACTTACATATAGTATGACAGTACTTACTTGTAAAGTATTAATATTTTTAAAATCAAATTTGAGTCACATCTTTTATCTGGCCAGAAATTACTATAATTTCCATCATCATAATTTCAGCCAATAGACGTCCATTTCTGGACATAGGCCTCCCCCAATTTCTCCACACAGATCGGTCCTGTGCCGCCCGCATCCAATGAATTCCCGCGACCTTCACCAGATCGTCGGTCCACCTAGTGGGGGGCGCCACGGCTACGACTTCTTGTACGTGGCCTCCACTCGAGGACCTTTCCGCCCAACGGCCGTCTGTTCTCCTCGCTATGTGCCCTGCCCATTGCCACTTGAGGCATGCAATCCTTTGGGCTATGTCTGTAACCTTAGTTCTCCTGCGGATCTCATCATTTCTGATACGATCACGCAGGGAGACTCCGAGCATAGCCCTCTCCATTGCTCTCTGGGTGACTTTGAGCCTCCTTAATCGGCACATTGTAAGCGGCCACGTTTCGGTTCTGTATGTCATCACTGGCAACACACACGCATTAAAGGCGTTTCGTCTTGAGACACTGCGGTAGATGGGCCGAAAATATGCTGCGTAGCTTCCCGAACGCGGTCCTTTAATTTATATACTATTATTTTAATTTAACTTGACATTAATTTATTTATTAAAATGACAAATATTGTATTGCTATTATTATCTGTTCTATTTTGTATATGTCCTGTAATTTGGTTGAAATAAATGATAATTATTTAATTTAATTTTAATTTTATAAATATATAATATAATATATAATTCTCACAACATCTCATACGTTGACCTGATTCCATACTAAGTAGCTTAAGCACTTGTGTTACAGATATCAGACAACAGAGGAACACAAATATATACTTAAATACATATATTACACCCAGACACCGAACAAACACAAGTGTTCATCGCACGAATGTTTGTCCAGGGTGGGGATCGAACCCACGACCTTTGGCGTAAGAGGCAGGGTCATTACCAATTGCGCCATCCGGTCAGTCAAACGATGTTTTCTCAAGATGTATCCCTCACCGAACTAATGGTAGAAAAAGTCACTCTGACTAAGACTGACTTCATTTTCGAAACCGGGAAAGGGGAGTATAACGGCTGGCAGCGCACTTGTGACTCCACTGGCGTCGCGGTTGTCCATGGGCGGCGACAATCGCTTACCATCAGGCTATCCGTCTGCTCATCTGCCACCTATCACATAAAAAAGCCAATCAAACACAATTACCTAACTCGTCATATCATTTAGGTACATAGTCACATAGGTAGGTACATACAGTCACAAATCTGGTTAGGTACTACAATCTTCCAAAATTCCTCAATTGATATTGAACCGAATTTATTTGACATTAAGGTGTGAATCGATTGAAAAAGATTGTCTGTTTATATACTCCTACATCGAACCACTCGCAAGCGATAGTCATTCCATCCCCATCATCTCGATGGATGGCGGTCTAATACTGTGCGTTTCTCGCGGAACTTTCTACCACGTACCTCAGTTCTGTGGAACGGTTTGGCTGCAGGAGTAATTCCCGACGGCTACGACTTAGGGACCTTCAAGAGGAGAGCGTACTCCTTTTTAAAAAGGCCGGCAACACATTAGTGATCTCTCTGATTTCGTGGATGTTTATGGGCGGCGAAGATTACTTTCCATCAGGTGACTCGCTTGCTCGTTTGTCGCCTCTAGCATAAAAAGATACTTGTAATTTATTTGGTAATTTTGCAAATTAACCATTACCACCCTGGGTACAGACACCCACACTTTGTGTTACACAATCTGTCTCAACGTAATAGAAATTGAACCAAATGTGATTGAAATAAAGGTGTGAATCCGATGAAGAAATACAGATTGACCATTACGGGATCCACTAGCTCGTTTGCCGGTATCATAAAAAGAAAGAAGCAAGAAACTTTTATTTTATATGATAGGTGGCAGACGAGCAGACGGATCCCCTGATTGGAAGCGATCGCCTGAGTGGATACCCGTAACACCAGTAGAGTTACAAGTGAGCTGCCAACCACTCAACTCACGCAACGAAACACAGCACAGTGCTGCTTCACGCCAGTTTTCTGTGAGGCCTTGTTATCATTCCGGTCGAGCCGGCCCATTCATGCCGAAGCGTGGCTCTCCAACGGTAGAACTGTTTTTCCACTTACATCCAACATGGCGCCTCCGGCCATTTGCAATTTCGGAATTACCAAATTCCATCCGTTTCCATCCCCTATTTGTCCAACTTAAATCGAAAATGGAGAACTTAATTTTTTTTTCTCGTTTCCACAGTATGTTGTGGGGCGAGTATTTCCACTGTAGTAGGAATAAATACTTTCTTTCACTCGTTGCTATGGTTAGTATTGAGCGCTGTATGTACTTGGTGCATCTTCTGTCTGTGTGAGTGTGTAGGGGCGCGCAGTCGGCTTAAAAGTGGGACGCGGCGTCGGCAATTAGTGGGACATAACTAAGGGTAGAATGTATAGTTGTAGAATCACATTATGTTTATTTATTTTTTTAGTATATTTTATGAAGTACTTCCAAATACTTTTAAATCATTCAAATGTATAACGATTTGTAAGTGCTGTGTCAAACCTATGCGAAATAGAATTATTCGAGTTTGAGTATGAAATTGTTTAAAACTTTTACCCCAATTACAAACAAAGGATTATCCCGAAACAAATTTTTCCCCTTTTAACATTGCGTGTTAGAACGGGATGCCATGAGCTTTAGTACGGTAATAACTTTAGATCGCGATTTATAATAAAGTGTTCATGGTCAATTAGTTCATTACTTACTAGATTTCTACCATACTTCTTATTTTTGAGTTTGGTCACGGAAAAAACGCCATGGTCACGGAGGAATTCAAAAATATGGTACATGGTAGAAATCCCATTGGTACCCAAGTACTAAGTTACCCAAGTTCTCAATTGAGAATTTCAACTTAAGCACTTTTTAAGACCGTGGGAGAGCCCTGCTTCGGCATAAATAGGTTGGCTAGATCGGAGTGATTCCATGGCCTTACAAGAAACCAGGGTGACGGAGCGCCTGCCTGTATTTCGCTGAGTGTGTAAATGTATCCGAGACACAATTTGGGCGGAAGAGGAGTTTAAAGATCGGCTATCATGAGGGGATACGTCTGCTCGTCTGCCATGTATCATATAAAAAAAGGAGTTTATAGTTTGGCAGCGCATTTTTGATTCCGCTAGTGTTGCGGATGTCGATGGGCGACAGCAATCGCATAACGTACGGTGATCCGTCTGCTCGTCTGCGACAACACAATTTTTTATAAATGTATTTACATGCATATAATACACGCATTGTCCTTTGATGCAAATTAATGTATTATCTATCTATCTGTCACATAAAAAAAACGTATTTGTATGGTTAAGTGACATTTAAGTTGTGCTAAACTCTTTTTGTAATACTGAGATATTTCAAAAAACGATTATAGCTTAGTATGAGAACTTGCCTTCTTAACGGAAGGTTGCGGTCGTTGGTTTAAACTATGATCACTTTTGGATTTTTCGTGATTATCACTAACTTGCTCGGCGGTAAAGGAAAACACTTTGAAGAAATGTACTTTTAAATAATAGAAATTATTTACTCGGTGATTCTGGACTCAATAAGATGTATAAATACTTTGATCAGCAAAAAGTCACCATACTATAATTTTATTTTTATTTAAGACTATATTAAGATCTATATTAAATAGAGATCAGATAGTACTATATTAGTGATGAAAGAAAAAAAATTTCGCCTCTTGACAATAAGTTTGCCTATTACACAAAAATGTGTATACATTTTTTGTGCAATAAAGTTTTAAATAAATAATAAATTAATGACCCTTTTTTTACTTGGCAGAGTTGACGTTTTTATCAATACTAACTTATTAATTAAAAAGTATTTTTTTTAATTAAAACTATCCTAACGTTTTTCATTAAGGTGACGGGTAGGGCACACTAGCGACGCCAATCGATTTTACGTTTAAGCTACTAAACCGGATCTATTTTAAACAATTTCGGGGTTACAATTTCTCGGCAAACACCTATACTATTTCTTTAATACTTATAGTTAACTGTTTGGTCTGCTTTTGCACTCGAATTTTGGATTTTTCGCGTGCAGAATCGGACCCAAAATTTGTGCATGGTTATTTAATAAATAGTGTTACTGTTTGCCAAGAGGTTGTAACCCCGTTATTGTTTAAATTAGATCCGGATTAGTAGCTAAAAATTAAAATCGATTGGCGTCGCTAGTGTGCCCTACCCATCACCTTAAAGCCCAATTAATTATGGGGTAGTAGAATTAATAGTTACTAAACAAATTAAAAGTTTGTATCGAAAATACAACTTCTAAGAAAATCGCCATACAAAACGAAAATTTCATACCTGATATGAAAAAGTGAAGTATCTCTATAAACTCTATAAATAAACTGTCCCACTGCAGGGCAAAGTCGTCCATTAAGTTTCAAATATGTTTTCTCGGTGCCACCCGAAGTTACCCACAATTGTGGTGATTTCTGAACATGAAACCATGCTCCAGTTTATCTGGTTCCCCTGTCTAAGGATTGCGAAGGTCAGACGGCAGTCGCTTCATTGTAATTGCTAGACTTACCTACCGAATCCAGGATGAAGGTCTAAGCATACCCCAGTTTTAAACACAGTTGTAAAAACATTGCCGTGCCGTGTGGTCCCCGGCAGAGTAGAATAGGCCACCCTCACTCTTACCGAGGTGTCGTAAAAGGCGACTAAGGTAAAGCTGCTGGCATGATCATCAGCACCCAGAGAAGGAAAACTCTGCATTTATATCAAATCCCTCGCCAACCCGTCTGCCAAGCGTGGTGAGTAAGGAAATTACCCCTTTATGTGACTGAGGGAGGCCTGTGCCCCAGCAGTGGGGACTTAAATGGGCTGACGATGACGATGTAAAAACATTGTCAAAATATTTTTTTTTTCAGCACGACACAACATCATCGCCATCCTCCTGCCATGTTCGCAGGTTATCTGGGGTCGGCGTAGTATGTCTTCCTCTTCCATACATCACTGTCATTCGTCATCGATTCATCCACCCCTTTTTCCATCATGTCATTATTCACAATATCCTTCCATCTCTTCTTCATTACTGCGTGTTCCTTCGTTTTATGTTTTTCTTGGATATCTTTCTCTTCATTCGTAATTATTAATGTTTTTTGTTCTTGTATGTATGTGTGCAATTACGTCACCAAAGGACTTAGACTGAAAACCAGCGCTGCAGAGGCTTCGGTTGCTGCAGCAAATAATAAATAAATAAATAATAAATAATATTACGCAACATCACATACATTGATCTGACTCCGAGATAGGTAGCTCAAGCACCTGTGTTACGGATATCAGAATCAACAGTGGGATTACAAATATATACATATAAACGCTGAGGTTGGGCCTTGTTTGCTACAGAATCTGTCCTATTTGTGTATAATAATATGTCATTCATTTTTAATTTAAATTATGATGAAACTTGTGTTCTGTGGCCAATTAAGGAAATGTTTATCTTTATATTTTTCGGCTGTCCTATGTTACTCACGACACACAATATTACAAATAAAAAGACTAACTGGCGAAGTTAAAATAAAAGCTATAAATAAACATGTTATGAGGAAACATTTTATTATTACGTGCAAGATGTGTAAACTTCCATAATAATAACTACCTAAATAGTTTCTATAATGTTGTTCGAGCCATGTTGGTCTAGTGATCAATTCTCAAAACTCAATTCTTCATTGCTTCCATATAGACCTGACAAAAAATTATATTTCAAAAGAGTGGAACATTTGCATCTGGATCAGTGCAGAGATGCGGAACAGTGAAACGCTTCATTTGGAACATCGACTCTCATTGCCGCACTCAGAGACGTCATTTATTTTTATTTTATTTTCTTTATTGTAAGGAAACAAACAGTACTTAAAATAACACTATTTAACACACAAAAACATAATCTTAAACCAATTAATTTTCTTTTAAACTTAATATTATAAAAACCGCAACATGATGTTCGTAATATAAACAAAAAGGAAGAGCAGAGAATGTTCATTAACTTTAGTATCGATAGTCTTTATGTGTATCAAAATAAGTGTCAATATTTTTTCTTAAGTAGCCAACTAAGTTAATCAATCCGTGATTCATTCGAATCATTCGGCTCACTCGGGTCATTCAGCTGATTCGGATTATTCGCCTTTTCCGGTCATTCAGCTCATTCGGTTCACTCGCACTCGAGATCCATTTCAGTCGAATGATACATTCAGAGCGAACACTAGATATTCGGAACAGTGTATTTGGCTGAGTCGGATCACTGAGTCGTTTCATTAAAGAGCTACACACGTCTACTTCCATAGTATACATAACAGATGGTGACGTATAATAACAAAGCGACCCATTTTGTGTTGCATTAGACTGTATGACTTGGTATGAGGATAATAAACCATTGTAAAAAAGTTGGCGATTAAAAAGAGTAACTGGCGAGTTTCTTGCCGGATCTTCTCGACCAGAAACAACTTTCCCAGCCGGTGGTAGAATCGCATTATGTTTATTTACTTTTTTAGTGTATTTTATGAATCAAGATATTGTATTAACATGTAAATAATTACGTTAGTACTTAGAAATAGTATTAAATCATTCAAATGTATAACGATTTGTAAGTGCTGTGTACAAGCCTATGCACATAAAGAATTATTTGACTTTGACTTTGACCACTAAAGACCCTGTTAGGGCATTGCAATCCAGAACTACCGCTTTCTTAACGGGGGTCCTAGGTTCGAATCCGAGCACCGCTGGATTTTGGAGGGAAATTAGCGTCAGGAAACCTCGTTTTGGATAGTTTCTGGATATTGTAATCATGATTCAGTTGGTCTGGTTACCTTGTTCAAGGGTTACGAAGGTCAGACGGCAGTCGCTACATTGTAAATACCAGACCCAAATTCTAGATCATGGTCCAAGCGTACTCCTTCCAAGTTTAGCCGCAACTGGGAATGTAACGATGAGATGAGACCAACTTCTACATCTAGCAGAAGTGTCTGCAAAAAATAAAAGATGTTGCTATCATCATTATCATCATCAGCCCTTTTAAGTCCCCACTGCTGGGGGCCTCCCTCAATCACATGAGGGGTAATTGCCATACTCACCACGCTTGGCAGACGGGTTGGCGAGGGTTTTGATATGAATGCAGAGTTTTCCTTCTCTGGGTGCTGATGATCATGCCAGCAGCTTTACCTTAGTCGCCTTTTACGACACCTCGGTAAGAGTGAGGGTGGCCTATTCTACTCTGCCGGGGACCACACGCCCGGCCGGCAACGCATAAGCGATCTCTCTGATTTCGCAGATATTCATGGGCGTTAATTATTTATCATAAGGTGACCCGCTTTTTTTATGTGATAGGTGGACAAACGAGCAGACGGATCACCTGATGGTAAGCGATATCCGCCGCCCATGGGCACCTGCGACGCCAGTGGAGTCATAAGTGCGCTGCCAACCTTTAAACCCCCATATTCCCCGGATTGGGCCTCCACTACCCTCACTCAAACACGGCACAGTGCCGCTTCACGCCGGTTTTCTGTGAGGCCGTGTTATCACTCCGGTCGAGCCGGCCCATTCATGCCGAAGCGTGGCTCTTCCACGGTAAAAGTCCCCCTTGCTTGTTTATCTCATCTAGCATAAAAAAAAACTTACTTGTACCTAATAATAAGTATGAAACCTCTGAAAGTCGTTCAAGTGTGAATGGGACGTAACTTAATACAATCGCATCGGGACAAAGCCCGTCCCGCTGCGTGCGGGACGGCGCGCCCCACTGGGCGCGCGCGAGCCCTGCGTGGAGCATTCCCTAGGTCAGTACACCGAGTGCATCGCAGCAGTGCATCCATGCACTTCGTCGCGCTTTCAAACATCAAAAATTCTAATATGAAACCTCAAAAATCAACAAAAAGTGCTAACACACCCCAAAAACGAAAATTTGCAATTATCTCTGCAAGTTTTCGGCGGGGAACGTCTTTCTTTGTTCGACGCCATGTTGGATCGCATTTCGAGGCCGCGGTGAGTTCACTTTCCAATTCACATTTCGAATTTCGTATTCCATTTTCGAATTGACCCGTTTAAGCGATTTCGAATCTTGAAAATCTTTCGGGCAAAGACGATTCCATTTTGGAGTTGTTTTTCTTTTTATAAATTGAAAAACATTTGTAGCATTTGAATTTCTTTTTATTTTTCGTTTGCAGTAAAATAAGCGAAACTATAATTAAATTAAAGTACATATGTAACAAAAGCCAATCAATAAGTTATAGACAATACCTCACTACGCCGCCAAGACAATGCATTTTACAAAGAAACATTACTTTACACAATTAAAAAGACATTCTCCTTTCATTTTCTTATAAAGTCGAAGGAATTTTGTTTCAAAAACTATTGTTTCCTGTAATACGTTTTGTTACGTCACAAACTTGTACGCCATTTTGAAAATTTGAGACACTCCCTAAAGTCCTTTCGGGTTTTCGTGAGCTCCAATTTTCTTACAAGGACAAGGGTTGAGATTTGTTAAGTTGTGGATTTTAAGTAATAAACCTTATTTTCTAGTGTTAAAAGTAACATTTTATATTGTAAACAGTGATATTTTAATAAATAGTGACTAGATGTAGAGAGTGCTATAATCTAGTGTGGTAGGTCAAGATCAATAGTGTATTTCGTTAATAAATTATAAAGATTTTTCATTTGGATACTAGTTAAAATAGTTGAATATTCTTCTCAAATATTAAATGGAGTGATTTAAGAAAGACTATCTCTCAAAAACGTTCGAAATTATATGAAGTTTGTAACACACCCTTTTGCCCTTGTAAGGTCCCCAAGATGGAGGACAAATCTTTAAATAAAGAACCTTCTTTGGGTAATTGCATGGTTTTTAAAATAAAAGTATAATTTATCTTTCACTTTTTAAAAAAAGTCCAAAAAATTGTTTTAAAATAAATTTTAATTCAAATAAGTATATTCAGATAACAAAGTAAGCTTAAAGATAACCGTAGACTCCGAGTATATTATTACTTCTTTATTTTTAACAAATTAACGTTTCTATTTTTGTCTAAATCTAAACTATTGATTTTGAAGAATATTTAAAATAGTTATAATAAATATTTTGACGATTAAGCAGGATTAAGTATCCATAATATCTAATACATTTAAACAAATAAATAGGAGACATAGAGATGGTAAAAATGTTTTTTTTTTCACTTGGAATTGGATTCAAACCTTTTTGGAGTTTTAAAATGTTAACTTTATTTCGATCCACTGGAGTAGGTAATTATAAAGTCTATCACTAAATAATTTAATTAAATATAAGAAAAATAAATACACCAAAATTAAATTTAATGCCAACAAAAAAATACAGGCATTACATATTAAGTTATAAAGCCTATACCTATTTATCTATCTATTTATTTATCTGTCTATCTATTTACTCTTCTTATATGTATTATTAAATTTGTATGTAACTATATTATTTGTATCTCTTCTGTGTAGTGCATGTAAAAACTTTTTATGTCCGATTGTTATACGTGGAAACTGTTTAAGTTATATTTATTCTAAAGTACCTACCTCAATATTTATTGTAACTTAAATGCTGTTTGTTTTCCATTAAGAAATAATAAAAAAAAAAAATAATAAAAATATATTTACATTTTTCTCACTCTTAGTCCTTCACCTGCACTAACATATTGAATAAAATTCTTGTTGAAGACAATCTGATAAAAAAACTGACACATCATGCAATTCTCAAGAATTTGATGACGGAACAAAACCTATGACAACTTAGAATGCATGCGCTCTACTTTGTGATTACCGAACTAAACAGTGTATTTATTTTAAATACAATAAACTATTTGGACAATGTATTTACGTTATGTTATTAACAGTGAAACGCATTCTGAGTAGGAGTGATCCTACTCAGAATGCGTCCAAAATTATAATAGCAACAAAATTAATTGACAAATATCTTTTTTAGGGTTCCGTACCTCAAAAGGAAAAAACGGAACCCTTATAGGATCACTTTGTTGTCCGTCTGTCCGTCCGTCCGTCTGTCAAGACCCTTTTTCTCAGGAACGCGTGGAGATATGAAGCTGAAATTTATATCAATTACTCAAGTCTACTGTCCCTTGAAGCTGTGAAAAAATCAAACTTCTAAGCCAACGCAATCAAAAGATACAGCCGATTATATCGATATTTTCATCAAATTTTCGACACTCGCAAAGGAATCAAAACCTACAGGGTACTTCCCGTAAACTCAGAATCTTGAAATTTGGCATGAAGCATTGTCATATAATGCAAATATAGGAAAAATTGCGAAAATTACATTTTTTTAGTTATACAAAATAATAAAAATATTTTAATAAAATGAAATTTACTACTTTATTTCTCACGAACGAATAAAGGTATCAAATTGAAATTTATACCAAATACCTAGTTTTTTATTATGGCTCTACCCGAAGATAATTCGCCAATGTCAAGTAACTTATTGAGAATAAGTAGGTAGTCAACAGTCGATGTCAGTCAAAGTCACAGTCATTCAATAAAACGCCGGTGTTTTACGTTTTATCGACCTACGAATTCAGCGGATATCACGCTAGAAGAAATCGCAGGTTTTAAGACTATTTGGTCCAAGCAAGTTGTCACGAGACAACTTACTCGACACACAATAGCAGTGTTAAAAACGATACAATCCAACGATTCTTATTATAGTAGAGTATAAGTGAAAGAAGGTGCTGGCAGCCCAATCCGGAGGGAAAGGAATTTAAAAGATTGGCAGCGCACTTTTGACTCCAACTGGAGTTGGATGACAATTATTAAAATCTTGCACGTATTCAAATACCTTATATTCATAACTAGCTTTTGCCCGCGACTTCGCCCGCGAAAGAAAGAACAAACTTACTCTCCATACCTCCAATCCACAAAAAAAAACACATTAATCCGTCACTCTGTTTTGCCGTGAAAGACGTACAAACAGACAGACACACAGACATACTTTCACGTTTATAATACAGGGTGTATCTGTGAATATTTACATCCGTTTAACCACGTGTTCTATCAACCATTATGAACAACATTTGTTCTATGACTTTTGGAAGTTCGCATAAAAAAATTTCAACTTCTCATACAAAGTCGGTCACGCGACTTGGTCGATAAAAATATCGACTAAGTAATTTCGAAAAGTCGTAGAAAAAATGTTGTTCAGAATGGTTGGTAGATCATGTGGTTAAAGGGATGCCATCATCATCATTTCAGCCACTAGACGTCCACTGCTGGACATAGGCCTCCCCAATGTTCTCCATACAAATCGGTCCTGTGCCGCCGCATCCAATGGATTCCCGCGACATTCACTAGATCGTCGGTCCACCTTGTGGGGGTGCCACGGCTGCAACTTCCTGTACCTTCCATTCAAGGACCTTTCCCTTTAAAGGGATGTAAATGTTCACAAATACACCCTGTATTAGCATGGATTAATTTATCGAGAATTACAATAAGTCTGCAAATGCGAACTTTGAACTCAATTCCATTGACATAAGGATGAGACCTCCTCGCGTCCTTGTCCTCAGTGCTGAGGGTCGTGGTCTCGATGAGTAATTTTTTCCCGGACTATCTTCCGCCAGCTCACTCTATCCTCGGCCGCGTGGATCGAATCACATACTGTGGTGTTTGGTGGTTGTGGTGAGCTTCAAGAAACGAGCCTATACCTTCCTAAAAGGCCGGCAACGCATCTCCACTCCCTCTGGGGTGGCTATAATATAATAATAATAAATAAATGATTTATTTCCCTTTCACAAGGTTACACAAGGTACATTGCTTACTCTATTAAGTACATTTGTGCATATAGTGGTTGATCTTGTGAAGGACTGGTGCCTGAATTAGATTTAATAAAATCTGTGCTACAGGTCACCAGGCCCTCCGCAGCCATAGTACAAATATAAGATACAAAGCACTTAAATTAAAAGGACACACTATAGCTACATAAAACATTAAATTAAATTAAATTAAATAACTTTTGGACTTACTGATGTGGCTGATGTCAATGGGCGGTGGTGATCACTTACCATCTGGTGACTCGTTTGCTCGTTTGCCTCCCTTTCTCATAAAAAGAAATGAGCAGATTCAGCTGATTCAACGCATGGGGCTTCTGCCTCTAAGCCTTCTTCCGCTCACATTTCCATCAGAAGTAGCTTCTCCAGGTTGTCATCTCTCTTTCTGGCAATATGACCAAAGAACTCAAACCTTCTCTGTAAGCACGTGGTGCTGAGTCTCACTGGAATCTTGAGCTCAGTTCATATGGATTCATTAGTCCGATGCTCAGACGAATGGATTCCTGTTTTTTGGTTTTTTGCTTACTTCTCGAAAACGGTTCTACGTACGAAATTTTGTTGTGCTACATAATAAAAGCCAATTAAATTCTCTACAACTTTGTTTTTTGCATTTTGTATCTATCTTCTATCATTGCCAAGCTATGAGCTTTTAAAAGTGGGTTTGAAATCTACGGTCGCAGATGAGAACAAATACATATATGCCAGAAAAGAGTGTAGAACACATTTTTGAAAATCAATCACTTTTAGAAGCTCATAGTTTGACAACGATAGGAGATAGATACAAAGTGCAAAAGACAAAGTTGTTGAGAATTTTATTGGCTTTTATTATAGTTCAACAAAATTTTGTACATAGCACCGTTTTCGAGAAGTAAACAAAAATCCAAAAAACGGGACCTACTTTGTGCCGCCGCCCCTTGGGTTCACCTCAGAGGGGTAAGGACTTTCAGTATGTTTATCTCCTAACTAGTCCAAACAAAGTCCATAAGTCAAAGTTTCTGGTTTCGACTTTTCCATCCACAGATTATTGTAAGGGACATGCTGCGATCGACTACCATGACCTTCGTTTTGGACTTACTGATGAGTAGACCCATTTATCTGCTCGTTCTTTGTAAAGGATGTAAATGATGAGACATGTATTTTTTACTCTGTGTTATGGACTTTTTACATACATAGGTACAGACTGGCCGCGCAAAGACATGATTAGGTATGACTACACTGATAGACAGATGTCATGGACTCTTGATTTTGACACGACGAGAGATTATTTGGTAAATATATTTGCATATTTATTCTCGTACAGTCTTTTAATTCTGTACACTCTGGAATATAAAATCCATAATGATAAATAATAAATAATAATAAATAAACGAACACAGTGATTGGGCATCCCGGCAGAGAAGAATAGGCCACCCTCACTCTTACCGAGGTGTCGTAAAAGGCGACTAAGGTAAAGCTGCTGGCATGATCATCAGCACCCAGAGAAGGAAAACTCTGCATTTATATCTAAACCCTCGCCAACCCGTCTGCCAAGCGTGGTGAGTAGGTATGGCAATTACCCCTCACGTGATTGAGGGAGGCCCGTGCCCCAGCAGTGGGGACTTAAATGGGCTGACGATCATCCAGTCACATATTTCTGTACAAGATTGGTGTCAACTTCCTCTATTAGGTGCATAAGCACCCGTGTCAGAGGGAGCCACTTTTCCTCAACTACTGATCATATAACTGAATATTTACAAATATTATAAAATTAAATTTAGCAAAATTATTATAAAGTTACATTTAATTATCTAAATGATCTTGAACGATTCTCATGTGCGGTGTGTGTGTATGTATGTGTGATGTGTGTGTAGGTATGTATGTTGATGACAACGTCCTTGATGCAGGTCATTGCCGCTGCAGCGATAAGCCACTGGACAGACAGCCACAGATCAGGTTACTAAAGTCTGTCGTTCCTAAATTGATATTAATAAATCTTTAAAACATAAAAGACAGTTGATATTTTTTATTACTTTTGCAATTTATTCTTAAGTAAATAACACACTTATTAAAAATTTCATCCCGTGTTCAGGCGGGACTCGAACCCACACCATCCACAATCCGGGTGAATGTTCTACCAATTAGACCGAACGCGTTACTAAGTCGAAGAAATTTGTAAGTGCTTGATTCGACATGAGATGTCGATAGTCTCATCAATATTGTAGGTATATTTACAATATCCGGTGGATTGTGGAAGGTGTGGGTTCGAGTCCCGCCTGAATACGAGATGAAATTTTTAAGTGTAGTATTTACTCAAGAATAAATTGCAAAAGATTGCTATAAAAATATCAGCTATTGATTTAGCGGTCTCATCTTAACTCTCTCATCTCAAATATTTGTAATAATATTTCCTCTGGATATTGTAAATATACCTACAATATTGATGAGACTACCGACAGCTCATGTCGAATCAAGCACTTACAAATTTCGTCGGCTTAGTAACGCGTTCGGTGGTATAATTGGTAGACCATTGGCCCGGAGCGTGGAAGGTGTGGGTTCGAGTCCCGAGATGAACTTTTTAAGTGTGTTATTTTATCATAAAAGACTTATAATCTACTTAAACTAAGGGAAAAATTTAAAGTGAATAGGCAGTTCACTTTAAATTTTTCCCTTAGTTTAAGTACTATTATAAGTCTAGCAACCTAACTAGGAATTTCCTGCATTTTAGGCAGAAACGAAGAGAAAAAAGGATTTAAATTAAAAAATATTTTTCAATAAGACAAAATATAACAACATTAAAATAACTTATCATTACACTAAATCTCGAAAATTACCTAATCTAGCGTGAATGCTTACCATCAGGTGATCCGTCTGTTCCTCTGCCAGCTATGACATAAAAAAAAGAATATAAATAATTCAAATACCTACCTACGAGTAACGTCGCCTTTTTCGACACCTCGGTAAGAGTGAGGGTGGATGGTATTGTACTCAGCCGGGACCACACGGCCAACCTAATAAATAAAAAAAAATAGTGCATTAATAGGTATACCTAGGTAGGTAAGTAAAAGTAAAAAAATAGTTAGGTAAGTACTGAAATCGAATCCCGGTAAAACTAAACCACAGAATACATAATATTAAACCAATAAACATGTAAATAATCCCATTTAGTTAACAACATTCCCAAAAAAAACTCAGAAACCAACCTCCTTCCTAGAACAAAAAAATCCTTTCCACTAAAAACGGTTCCGCCAATCGCAGACGTCGAAAAAGAAAAAAAGAAAAAGTTATTATGACCATAGAGCAAGCTGCTCCTATTCGCCGAAAAAAAACATAACACATTCGAACGGTTTAAAAGGAATTTGTTAAAAAAAAACTCACGAGCGAGCCTTGTTATTGGTCGATAGCAAAATAGTGTGGTCTATGATCCCAACTCAGGAGTGCATCTAATGCGCTCGTTCCGAATTCGAATCGTCCAATGAGGTGCGCTTGCGACGCCCTTCTGTAGAAGAGTGGCGACGGATGGCCCTTGTGTGAGAGGGATAGGCGAAGGTCTATGATGTCATGGATAGTACCGTTGGGTAGATAAGCGGGCGTGTTTTTGGGTGTCAAAAGTTTTTCTGTTGCTCCTAAATGACGTTGACAGGCCTGTGTAGAAACAGCCGCATGTTTTTTTTTTATTTTACAATTTGTCAAACTTCCTCAATTAAATGTATTTTACAGTATTCACTCCGGAGGCGTGGAGTAAGAGTGTGGTCGTCTTGTTTTTCAAAAAAGGGGACAAAACCCTTTTGAAGAACTATCGACCCATTTCCCTTTTAAGCCACGTCTATAAGCTGTTCTCAAGAGTGATCACGAACCGTCTTGCGCGGAGACTCGACGAATTCCAACCACCGGAACAGGCTGGGTTTCGGAGCGGATACGGCACCATAGATCACATCCACACAGTGCGGCAGATTATACAGAAGACAGAAGAGTATAATCAGCCCCTGTGTCTAGCATTTGTGGATTATGAGAAAGCCTTTGACTCGGTTGAAATCTGGTCTGTTCTGGAGTCCCTGCAGCGATGCCAAGTCGATTGGCGATATATCCAGGTGATGAGATGCCTCTATGATGCCGCTACTATGTCCGTCCAAGTACAGAATCAGCAAACAAGTCCTATACCATTGCATCGAGGAGTGAGACAAGGGGACGTCATCTCCCCGAAATTGTTCACAAATGCAATGGAGGATATGTTCAAGACGCTGAACTGGAAGAGACGTGGCATCAACATCAATGGCGAATACATCTCTCACCTGCGATTTGCTGACGACATCGTCATAATGGCAGAAACGCTGCAGGACCTACAACAGATGCTGAATGACCTGGCTGACTCTTCTAAATGCATCGGCCTACGGATGAACTTGGACAAAACCAAGGTCATGTTCAATGAACATGTTCTACCGGAACCGATTGCAATTCACGGTGCCGTCCTCGAAGTTGTTCAAAAATACGTATACCTCGGGCAGACTTTGCAATTGGGTAAAAACAACCTCGAGGATGAGGTGAATAGGAGAATCCAGTTGGGTTGGGCAGCATTTGGAAAACTACGTCGTGTCTTCGTATCGTCGATACCACAGTGCCTAAAGACGAAAGTCTTCAATCAGTGCGTCCTACCCGTCATGACATACGGAGCCGAAACGTGGACACTTACGGTACGGCTGGTCCACAAGTTAAAGGTCGCTCAGCGGGCTATGGAACGAGCAATGCTCGGCGTCTCTCTCCGAGATCGAATCCGAAATGAGGTGATCCGGCAGAGAACCAAAGTTATCGACATTGCTCACCGGATTAGCAAGCTTAAGTGGCAGTGGGCTGGCCATATTAGCCGCAGAACCGACAACCGATGGGGTAAACGAGTTCTGGAGTGGAGACCGCGTCTTGGCAAACGTAATGTAGGGCGCCCTCTGGCTAGGTGGGAGGACGATCTGCGCAGGATGGCTGGCAAGAGCTGGATGCGAGAAGCCATGGATAGATCACAGTGGCGAACAATTGGAGAGGCCTACGTCCAGCAGTGGACTGCGATAGGCTGATGATGATGATGATGATGATGACAGTATTCATGGCTACATAGTCGACTGAAGGCACAGACTACTTTTACTGTAAAAAAATCTGTAAAAAAATATATTACTTCTGAACCTATATTTATACATATCATCATCATCAGCCCATTTAAGTCCCCACTGCTGGGGCACGGGCCTCCCTCAATCACATGAGGGGTAATTGCCATACTCACCACGCTTGGCAGACGGGTTGGCGGGTTGACATTTATACATATACCACAGATAAAATATTTTTTTCTCTAAACTCTTCCCGAAAGTAGGTAACTTATTGAGAATAAGTGAGAAATAGATAGATAGATAGATACTCTTTATTGCACAACATACAAAACTTAAAAGCTAGATATACAGAGATACAATGTACAATTTAGGCGTCTTATCATTACATATTACTGCTCAACAAATTAGAGAGGCGCTCAAGAGATGTACGGGTAGATCCCCTGGTCATGACGGCATTAGTTGTTGAGCATATTTAGCGATGTGCGGGGTTCACCTGCCGAGGTTGCTGGCTGTGTTCTTCTCAATTGCATAATCCCTGCTTCCTACCACATGACTTAATGAAAACCATTGTCGTGCCCATTGTGAAGGATAGGAACAGGTGACATCTCGGCAGGGGGAACTATCGTCCCATCTCATTAGCAACAACAATTGCTAAGTCAGGTGTTGATAGTGTGCTTGACTCTGATTAGAAAAATATGCCGACATTCACGATGCCATTTCGATTTCGTATCTGGCCTTCTCGACTGACAGTGCTATAGTAAGTCTCAGCATACTGTCCAATACTATACTGACCGTGGGACCGGTATAATGCTTGCTTCTGGATCTCTCCAAGGCCTTTGACCTGGTGTCGTATGATGTGCTGTGGAGGAAGCTGGACAGCAGGGGTGTACCGGAAGAAGTACAAAATATTCTCAAGTTTTGGTATGCTAACCAGACTAACCAGGTCAGGTGGGCGGATTCCTTATCGGATGCGTATGTGTTGGAGTGCGGGGTGAGGCAGGGGGGGTTGTCTTCTCCCAAGCTTTTTAACATGTACGTGAACGATCTCATCGTGGAGCTGAGTAGCATGCGTGTCGGTTGTCGGATGGATGGCACTAGCATAAACAACATTAGCTACGCGGATGACATGGTGCTGCTCGGTCCCACGGTGGGAGGCCTTAAAGAAATGTTAAGTGTCTGTGAGACGTATGCTGCTGAACACGGGCTCACTTACAATGTCAAAAAAACTGAATACATGGTTTTTGAGGCCGCTGGCAAATGTCCCGATAATAATATCTGCATTACCCTTAACGGCATGAACATCAAACGTGTAAATAAATTTAAATATCTGGGCCATTTTATTTCCAGTGACCTCAGGGACGATGCTGACATTGAAAGGGAGCGCAGGGTTCTGGCGGTTAGAGGTAACATGCTGGCTCGCAGATTTTCTCGTTGTACGGATGATGTCAAGGTTACACTCTTTAAAGCGTACTGTCAGTGCATGTACACGGGAAATCTGTGGGTCAGACACACCAAAAGATCGCTTGAGACCCTGCGGATTCAGTATAATAATGTCTTTAGGATGATGTTGGGACTGCCGCGCTTCTGCAGTGCATCCGGGATGTTTGCGGAGTACCAAACGGATAGCTTCGATGCTGTAATTCGTAAGAAAACCAGTTCCCTTCTCAACAGAGTGAGGAACAGTCCCAATAGCATCCTGAAGACATTAGCGGATCGTTTCACGTCACCGCTTTGGAGGTGTTTTGTGCGTAGAGTGACGGTCATGGGAATCTTATCGCTGGGAGCGATCTCTACCAGACAACCTTCAGGTAAAGGACATTAGATAGAAGATGGGAGGGTGGTGCAATCCTTTTGATTTTGAATATTGATTAAGTAAATTTATAGTATAAATACATATATCTAGATAATAAATAAACACGTTATCATACACTAATATATACGAATGTTAACTTACTATAATACAATATAACCTACACAAATTAAACAACAACAACAGAAATCAACAGTCGAAGTCGTTTAACGATTTACTTTCCCTGTTAAACTATTTGTAAACTTATTAAATAATACTTTTCTAGAGAATTGAACGTTGGTACAATGTTGTATGTGTCGACGCATTTTCTTTTTAAGCTCTAGGGATGTTCCCCAAATAATCGAACGAATGCAATGTTAATCGTGTAGGAATATTCAACCATAAATGGAAAGCCACATTTTGATTAAAATAAAACGTGTTATTATCTTGTTTAAAAATATAAGTTACATTAATAACTTGGTAAACAGAAAAACCATATATAGCACATAATTTAACCGCTTTGATTTCGAAGAAAAAGAAAAAAATCTGGCTGTGGATTGATATCTAGGATTTGTAGGTTCCCTCTTCCTCTTCTTCTTCCCTCTTTCTTTTCAATAATTTTGATTTGACGATCCGTTTGGAACAGTGGTAGTGTACGCTGCCTTTGGTCCGAGGGTTGCGGGTTCGGTCCCCGCACAGTACCTACAAACATTTGTGTGCATTAACATGTCTGTTTGTATTGGTCTAGGTGTTTTCTATGTATTATACGTATGTATTTATTTACAAAAGAAAAGTATTATATGTATAGGTATATTTGTAATCCCACTGTTGATTCTCATATTCGTAAGACAGGTGCTTGAGCTACCTACCTATCTCGGAGTCAGATCAATGTATATATGTGATGCTGTGAAAATATTATTAAATTCCATTTGTTTATTCACATTTCTCCAAATAAAAGTTACCTTTTAATTTTTTTTTTCATTTTTAAAGTATTCGATTCACGTTTGTTTGAAGTATCTACATATCGATTATTCATTTTAATCGAATTTTTTTAGTAGGTCACCTCTCTATGAAGCTAAAATTGAGAAACGTCAAATGTGAACCTATTGTGCGGTTGGAGCGGTATACATTATTATAACACCAACTGTAACACAGTTTATGACAGTAACTTTTTTTTTAATTATGGCTCTACCCGAAGATAATTCGCCAATGTCAAGTAACTTATTGAGACTAAGTAAGTAGTCAACAGTCGAAGTCAGTCAAAGTCACAGTCACTCAATAAAACGCCGGTGTTGAGAAACGTGACCCTCTACTTTTCAAATTTGTCAGCGATCTTGCGCAGCTCTATATACCTCACGGAATGGCATGTCTACTGACTCAATGAGAGTGTCGGACCATCGGGCAGGTCTGCGGCCACGTGGTCTCTTGCCTGTTCTTTTCCAGGTTAGGATCACTCTTTCTATACAATCGGTTGCTTCCGCACTATATGTCCAACGTATCGTTTTCGAATTATAGCCAAGAGGTGTTCTTTGATTCCTAATTGTCAGCAACTTTATTGTAATACGGTATTTGTCAATTTTTTATATTTGTAATCAAAAGACCTCTCAATGATAGAAACACCGTTGAAAGAATTACTTGATTCTCATTTAAACTACCTGAGATATCACAATTTTAAAATCACATTATTTTGGGCAAACCCAAAACGCTCCATACAAATGGCTACTAAGATGTGACGTCACACGCAAGTATTTTGTATGCATTTCATATGAATTTTGTATGGTAGCTATATCAAATGTTTCGTTTATGTCAATGGTTCTATTATAATAGTTGGTGCAAATTGTATGGGTTATTGAATGGTATTATTATTTATTAATAATTTCATACTTTTAAAATGGACTTGCCCATGAATCTTTGAATGACCATAAAACCGGCTAGACGTTATATTTTTAATTGAGAATTTTTGCTTTTGTCACATATTTATTATATTTTGATAAAACATTTATATTTTGGAAAATCTCGAGCTTAGTCAATTACCCTATTCCCAAACACTCCATATCCTGAATCATGGTCTGATCAGGCTCTTCGGGCTCTGAAGCGACGAGTTTGGACGCAACCGGGAATATCATGCTGAGGTGATGATCTCAATTGAGTTCACTGGTGTTCTTGACCCCAAGGTGATACAATTTTGAACAACGATGCAGACGACGTGGGTTGGGTCGTTGCAAAATGACTCTTATCTCTTCAGAAATAAAAAGCGTAATTCTTACCGCAAAATTATTTTGGATGCAGAGAGGATACAATGTAATTTCTTGTCGTTGCACAATGAGCTTTATTATTTGAACAATAAGGACGATGCGCTCGCGCAGTGTGCAGTACATTGAACGGTGTTGAAGTAGGTCATGAGTGGCTACAAATTCCATTTTTATTGCATATTTTTAATTCTTATTATTTTTTTACATGGCTTTACCCGAAGGTATCTTGCCAATGTCAACTAACTTGAGGATAGATAAGTTGGTAGTCAACAGTCGAAGTCAGTCAAAGTCACAGTCACTCAGTTAAATAGTGTTTTGCGTTTTATCGACCTACGGATTCTGCCGATACCCTTCTAAACTAAATTTAGGTCCAAGCAAGTTGTCACGAGACAACTCACGCGACACACAATAGCAGTGTTAAAAACGAGACAATCCAACGATTCTCATTATTAGGATCACTTTGCGGCACTTCACTGCACAAATAAACACCAAATTTGAACACTAAAAACCTCTAGACACTAATTTAAAACATTTTAATTGCATCAGCCCATGCGGCTTGTTTTAAATCTAATTTCACTATTGATACTATCGATAGTATCGATGCTATTGACAACCAGCAATACTATCGATGGACAATCGATACTATTTATTTTACTTTTACTGTCGATAGTCTATCGATAGACTATCGATAGTGGACTAATAAGCAACACTAATGTAAAAGTTTATCGATACACCTTACAGATCTCATGTGTTAGTGAAAGTGGCCGCTTTTGGCGTGAATCAATTTTTCGCGTACGCGTTGGACCCAACATTTGTGCATGGTTATTTAATAAATAGTATAAGTGTTTGCCTAGAGGTTGTAACCCCGAAATTGTTTAAAGTAGATCCGGTTTAGTAGCTAAAAATTGAAATCGATTGGCGTCGCTAGTGTGCCCTACCCGTCACCTTAAGAGTAAATTGTAAAAGATTGCTATAAAAATATCAACAAATATGGCTGTATCGAACGTTTATGGATAAGCCCTTTCATGATTCATCATCATCAGCCCATTTAAGTCCCCACTGCTGGGGCACGGGCCTCCCATCACATGAGGGGTAATTGCCAAACTCACCACGCTTGGCAGACGGGTTGGCGAGGGTTTTGATATAAATGCAGAGTTTTCCTTCTCTGGGTGCTGATGATCATGCCAGCAGCTTTACCTTAGTCGCCCTTTACGACACCTCGGTAAGAATGAGGGTGGCCTATTCTACTCTGCCGGGGACCACACGGCCTTTCATGATTAAAATGCGTTAAATATTTAACTCTAAAATAATAATTTATTTATTTTAATCCCGGGATCATAGTCAGAATCCCGGGGCATGTCCATATTAACATATATGTTTGCGGTCAATGAACCCAAATAGCTCTACTTACTCCGAACATTGATTATTATGTAATGTCGTCTTAATTTAAATTAATTGAATTATTCCGACGCTGTTATCGTGTGGTGACTGTACCAGTGAGTAAGTGGTGACGTAGCGCAAACTGTACTCGCCACTCTACATTGTTGATACCAAATGTTTGACGACCCGTTTGGAACAGTGGTAGTGAACGCTGCCTTTGCTCCAAGGGTTGAGGGTTCGATCCCCGCACAGTACAAACATTTGTGTGCATGAACATGTCTGTTTGTATTGGTCTGGGTGTTTTCTATGTATTATAAGTATGTATTTACAACCGCAACACAGGTGCTTGAGCTACCTATTTCGGAGTCAGATCAATGTATGTGATGTTGTGAAATATTTATTTATTTATTTAATGTAGCGTTATACCTAAATGTACCTACAGTTGCTGAGAATAAATTTTATGTTCATATTTATTTTATAATTCAATTGACATTAACATCAGATGTGGGAGAGCCACGCTTTGGCATGAATGGGCCGGCTCGACCGGAGTGATAGATAGTGATTGTGCGCTGGTGTCGCGGGTGTCCATGGACGAGAGCATTCGCTTACCATCGGGTGATCCGTATGCTGGTCTGCCACCTATGACATAAAAAAAAGAGATACATACTCTTTATTGCACAACATACAAAACCTAAAAGATAGGTATACAGAGATACAATGTACAATTGAATGACTGTGATCTGTCAGTGTACCATAGTAAAAAAAAAATAAAAAAAAAAATGGCGGACTTAAAGCTGGGAGCAATCTCTACCAGACAACCTTCAGGTAACGGACATTAGATAAAAGAGGGGGGGGGGGGTGCAATCATTAGACCATGATTCAGGATTAGATGGGTTTTGTAATCACAATGAAAGCAACTGAATCATGGTTGCGCGTTTCAGATACCTACTATCCGAAATGTGCTGGTTTCCTCACGATTTTTTCCCTCACCATTAGCTCGGCAATGGTAGAAATATGCACATAGATTGAATAATCCAGAGATGCGACCTGTGTATTGGATGCGCGTTCTGAACCACTGATCTACCGTCACTCCAACCGATTTCGGCTACGGCTACCAATCTCAACAATCAGCCACGTTCGCATGATATACTATAGTGCTCAAGTGTGTGCGCAAACACAAGTGCACTCTCTATTCCCTCACCTCATATTCTACCTGACACTAGTGTTGTGACACGACCGGAGAGGGTACGGACGCAGGACCAACAGCTTAACGTGCTTTCCGAGGCATGCGGAAGTACAAGACGAAAACTTAGGTACAAATTTTTGGCCCGACTCGGGGATCGAACCCGGGACCTCTTGCGCAGTTGTCGCTTTATAATCATCATCATCATCAGCCCATTTAAGTCCCCACTGCTGGGGCACGGGCCTCCCTCAATCACATGAGGGGTAATTGCCATACTCACCACGCTTGGCAGACGGGTTGGCGAGGGTTTTGATATAAATGCAGAGTTTTCCTTCTCTGGGTGCTGATGATCTTGCTTGATTGCCTTTTACGACACCTCGGTAAGAGTGAGGGTGGCCTATTCTACTCTGCCGGGAACCACATGGCACGCTTTATAATGCGACCCACTAACCACTACGCCATCGAGGCACTCACCTGGTATACATAATCATGAAGACAAAATGAAATTATCATCCATGTCACAGTAGATATTCCATTGCATGCGGTTCGGCGAGAGAGCGCAGGTTGCAACATCCGCCGCGCCGGCGCCACCGTCGACATCCGTCGGCGTCGCTTATGTAATTATATTATGCGTTTATTAACTAATCTGTGTTAAGAAAAAATAACACAACAAGTGATGTATCAAGGAGTTTCTAGTTATTTCTTGAAGCCTTACAGAAAATTGACAACATTTTTTTTTTTTTTATATAGAAAGGCCAATCAGGATGACCTCACTCCGCCTGATGGTAAGCGGCCGTGAAATCCAAAAATGAGGCTGACAGGCACAGAAGAACTAACAAAGTACCCATTGTGTCTGCCATCCTCACCCTAATGGCCTGCTGAGATGCCGTTTCACGCCCCAGTTATATTATTATTTACAGTCAGTTGATCCGTCTGCTCGTCTGCCACCTATCACATTAAAAATGTTGTTTTTTTTTTTAAATAATTAAATGTTTATGTCGCAGTAGGATAGATGAAGCCGTATTATAGTTCTCAAAAAAGCCACTCTTCCTTAACTACTGATCATATAACTGAATCATCATCATCAGCCCATTTAAGTCCCCACTGCTGGGGCACGGGCCTCCCTCAATCACATGAGGGGCAATTGCCATACTCACCACGCTTGGCAGACGGGTTGGCGAGGGTTTTTGATATAAATGCAGAGTTTTCCTTCTCTGGGTGCTGATGATCATGCTAGCAGCTTTACCTTAGTCGCCTTTTACGACACCTCGGTAAGAGTGAGGGTGGCCTATTCTACTCTGCCGGGGACCACACGGCACACCGAATACTACGCAGCATATTTTCCGCAGATCTACCGCAGTGTCTCAAGACGAAAGTCTTTAATGCGTGTGTGTTGCCAGTGATGACATACGGAACCGAAACGTGGCCGCTTACAATGTGCCGATTAAGGAGGCTCAAAGTCACCCAGAGAGCAATGGAGAGGGCTATGCTCGGAGTCTCCCTGCGTGATCGTATCAGAAATGATGAGATCCGCAGGAGAACTAAGGTCCCAGACGTAGCCCAAAGGATTGCATGCCTCAAGTGGCAATGGGCAGGGCACATAGCGAGGAGAACAGACGGCCGTTTTGGCGGAAAGGTCCTCGAGTGGAGGCCACGTACAGGAAGTCGCAGCCGTGGCAGGCCTCCTACAAGGCGGACCGACGATCTGGTGAAGATCGCGGGAATCCATTGGATGCGGGAGGCACAGGAAATGAGAGGGTATCCGAAGATTCATTAGCCGGGCGTAGCAGACGACGCCGCACACCTCCAGTCCGCTTGTCTCCACGACCGTTGTACCGCGGTCGAAACGTCAAGCTCTGAGTATATGCTACTACGAGTATGTACACACGGCGTGTCACGTCGAGTTACCCTTGTTGACCTTCGGACCGTCCTTATGTCTGGAGCACAAGTGCTGTTTTTCCACTGCAGGAGGGTAACTTGATCAGAGGCTGATTGTACTTAGGACATATAAAAATAACCGCGTTTTGTCCCGTGTACATTAATTATTTGTATGATGTAACGCGAAAGTTTAAAGTTTAAGAATAAAGCCCTAAATTTTAAACTTACTTACCTACTTAAACTTCTTGTGCACAAATTCCCTAACTTTGCTAATATTTTTTTTATGTGATAGGTGGCAGACGAGCAGACGGATCACCTGATGGTAAGTGATTGCCGACGCCCATGGACACTCGCGGCACCAGTGGAGTCACAAGTGTGTTTTCTGTGAGGCCGTGGTATCACTTAAATTTTTTATAGTTTATCGTCTTCGCCCTCGGCGTTGTCTGCTTAGTATTGGTTTTCGTTTATCCCGCAGGAATCATATTTCGAAGAAAAATCGTTATCCTATTCCTTTCCCCTGGTTCTAAGCTACCTCTCCACCAATTTTCAGCCATATCGGTCCAGCCGTTCCTGAGTTACAAATAGTGTAACCTCACGATTTTTTTTTATGAATATACACTAGACTTGGCTGTTGCTACCGTGCGCCCAGTTTATCAAATTCGTTGCAGAATTTTGATTAAGGCGACGGGTAGCCCTAACTAGCGACACCATTCGTTTTTAATTGTTAGCTACTAAACCGGATCTACTTTAAACAATATCGCGGTTACAACCTCTCGGCAAACACTTATACTATTTATTAAATAACCTTGCACAAATGTTGGGTCCGTTTTTGTACGCCAAAAATTGATTACCACCAAAAGCGGCCACTTTTAACGTGAATCAATTTTTCGCGTACAAATGTTGGGTCCGCATTTGTGTAGGTATGGTTATTAAATTCCACTCCCGAACCACACGTGCTGGACAGCGTTGCCATCCGCATACCATCCAGACAATGGCGGCGCGCACCAAGAGGTTTGCCTCCTCGTTCCTGCCCCGAGCCATCAAGGCATGGAATGCCCTCCCAGCTCATGTGTTTCCTCCTTCATACAATCTGGGGTCTTTTAGGCGGGGCGTGAAACGGCGGTCTAAGAATGGCAGCGCAATTGTGACTCCACTGGTGTTGCGGGTTTCATGGGCAGCGGCATTCACTTACCATCTGGTGATCCGTCTGCTCGTCTGCCACCTTGATAACTTGTAGGGAGTCAAGAATTGTGCGCGGTGGAGTGCAATAGTCCCAAGGACACGCAATATCCGCGCACATCTCCCACGATTCGGTCAGTATAACCATAGTGTTGGTATGGCCATGGGAGGTGGTGGGTTGCTCGTCTGCCACCTATGTCATAAAAATAAACTTTAATGTCTCTATACCGCGGTACCCGGTCATCCCGCGACGCGTGCGCAAGGCCACGTGACGTCACGCGCGAGTTCGTTCCTCCTGCGCGCGCGCAGCGACAGCGCTCGGGTCGCTTCGTTTTCATTTTGAAAGTTGTATGACAAAATAATTGAGGTATAACCGGGGGATAGCCATGTTTCGACATGGATGGGCCAGTTCGAATCAAATCAAAATCAAAAATCTCTTTATTCAATTTAAGTCCATGAACATTTATGAATGTCAAATATTATCATCTACTACCGCTGATTCGGAATGTCATTTTCTACCGAGAAGAATCAGCAAGAAACTCAGTAGTTACTCTTTTCAAATAATATGGTAATTACAATTTTCATTCTTATACAAATTATGATTACAGTGACAGTATGACATACAATTCTTATAATCAATATCGTTTAGATAAATTGTCAAAGTAAAATTATGAAATGAAATGATACATTAGTTAGAGGGCAGGCGAAGAGATCATCTACTTTATTGTAGCCTTTCTGCATTAGGCAGTTTTTTACTTGCAGCTTAAACTTATGTACCTACCGGTAAATCAATAATGATACCACGGACTGAAAGAAACCTGTGCTGTGCGCAGAATCAGACAGAGAGATTTTTTATTGTCGTACAGTGCCTATAATGGCACCAACGTTTCTATCCCGAAGGAGCTTCGAAACAAACAAAGATTTTCGTCAATAGGCTATTTGACAGTATGAAAAATAAACATTTATTTATAGTCATGCGCATAGTTTATAGCTTAAAAAAGAAATTAACAATAAAACACATTACTAAAGAATATTGAATATTTTCAACAAAAAAAAACAAAATAAAATTAATTTGTTTTGTGCTTGGAACCACGTGACCATGAATGGTTTTGATTGGCTTTCTTCACTGTGACGTCAGCCTTTTGTAAGCAAAACTAGTGACAGACTCGACGCCATTGTGTTCTGTCTATGCGGGATAGATGATTAGTGTAATCATCTATCAAATTTCGAATGATTCGATTTCATATTGCTGAATGTAGTGTTTTTGACAAATTGAATCATCATCATCATCAGCAACCCACACTCGTCCACTGCTGGATATAGGTCTCCCCTAATGCATGCCACAGCTCCCGATTTTCGGCCACTCTCATCCGGCCCACACCAGCCAGCCTTCGAATGTCATTATCCCATCTTGTCGCAGGGCGTCCTACACTACGCTTACCGAGTCTCGGTCTCCACTCAAGGACTTTACGGCTCCAACGGCTGTCAGTTCTGCGGTCGCTGTTAATGGAGTACCTCTCGAGGTTGTTCAGGAATATGTCTATCTTGGACAAACGCTTCAATTAGGCATAAACAACTTCGAGAGAGAAGCCAATAGAAGAATTCAGCTAGGCTGGGCAGCATTTGGTAAACTTCGTCAAGTTTTCTCGTCACCCATCCCTCAAAGTCTTAAGTCGAAAGTCTTCGATCAGTGCGTCCTTCCGGTTATGACTCACGACAGATTGAATCCTTCTATTTTATAATAATTTTCTAAACGAAATATTTATAATAAATGAAAATAAATATTATATTTAGGGTTCTTATACACCAAAAAATAATATGAGAAGGTTTTTCAAAACAAGTCAAATAGCCTATTGTCCAAGTGCGAATACTCACCATGTTTGGACATATCCGAAACAAGAGCTCCTTGGAACGTTTAATGGTGCAGGGAAGAGTGGAAGGTCAACGCTCCCGAGGCAGATCACCTACAAGGTGGACGGACAGTATCAAGTCTGCTACAAAGTGTTCCTTGACTGAATGTGCACGCAGTGCCACAAATAGAGAGAGATAGAGAAGTCTCGCAAAAGGCACTATCTAACAAACAGACGAACCATAATCGCGACAACTCCTTCAGGGTGTGCGACAGAGAAGAGAGATATTGGCTCTCCTCAGCCTGATGGTATGCAAGAGGCAACATTAATAAATTCTTATACAACATCTCAACCGATTTCGTAATATATAAATAAATATAAATATTTCACAACATCACATACATTGATCAAACTCCGAGATAGGTAGCTCAGGCACCTGTGTTACGGATATCAGAATCAACAGTGTGATTACAAATATATACATAAAATACTTTTCTTTTGGAAATACATTACTTATAATACATAGCAAACACACAGATCAATACAAACAAACATGTTCATGCACACAAATGTTTGTACTGTGCGGGGATCGAATCTCCAACCCTTGTATCAGAAGCAGCCTTCACTACCACTGTTCCAATCGGGTCGTCAATATTCAACATTCTGATTACATCCGTGGGTGAGCCACGCTTCGGCAAGAATTGGCTCGACCGGAGTAATACCAAGGCCTCACAGAAAACCGGCGTGAAGCAGCACTGTGCTGTGTTTCGCTGCGTGAGTGAGGGTACCGGAGTTCCAATCTGTGGGAAGAGGGTGTTTGAAGGTTGGCAGCGCACTTGTGACTCCACTGGTGTCGCGAGTGTCCATGGGCGGTGGCAATCGCTTACCATCAGGTGAACCATCTGCTCGTCTGCCACCTATGATATAAAAAACATGTAAATACAGGGTGTTATGTTAACATTCATCATCATCATCGTCAGCCCATTTAAGTCCCCACTGCTGGGGCACGGGCCTCCCTCCATCACATGAGGATTTCCATGGACTAAGCAGGTGGACCACGGGCAATAGAGGAGTCTAGGGATTAGAATTGACAGTTGATAATATGCTTCCTAAGTTCTTTAACCTGAAGGTGGTCTGGTAGAGCTCGCTCTCAGCGATAGGCCGTCTTAATTGTACACTATATCATACAGGGTGAATGAACATTTTATCTACATTCTTTAATGCGTGTTATGCGACCATTTTTTATTGAAATTTATTCTACAACTTTTCGAAATTCGTCCGTTTTTTTTACTCGTTTTGTTGACTCCCATACAAAATGACTAAAGCTACTGTTACACATGCTCATTTGTAGCATGCTTAAAAAGCATGCTTAATAAACTGTCCACATGTAACAAACCAGCGCTGCCAAGATTGTACCCTTCTGTGGCAGCACAAGCTGAGCCACGTCCATTTGCTTATTGTAGACCTACTTGTTTTGTTATGCATATGTATTTAAGGCAATAAACATTTTTTTTTCTTATTCTTATTCACATTTGCTATCAATAAGCATGCTATTAGCCACCTATTAGCATGCTTAAAAATAAGCAAACCTGTTACACGTGCTAAAGCACTCTGTCATACCCTCCTTCCACCCGCACTACAGGTAGCATACTCAAAATTAGCATGCTTTTAGTAGCACGTCCTTCCACACATGCTACTAAGTAGCACTTGCCCAAAAGTAGCATGCTTTAAGCACGAAAATAAGCATGTGTAACAGTAGCTTAAGTCATTTTGTATGGGAGTCAAAAAACTTACTTTGTATGAAAACTTGTTTTTTTTAATGCGAATTTCCAAAAGTCAGAATGGTTGGTAGAATTAAGTAGAACCCGTGGTTTAAGGGATGTCAATTTTAACATTGTTGACGCCGTGTGGTCCCCGGCAGAGTAGAATAGGCCACCCTCACTCTTACCGAGGTGTCGTAAAAGGCGACTAAGGTAAAGCTGCTGGCATGATCACCAGCACCCAGAGAAGGAAAACTCTGCATTTATATCAAAACCCTCGCCAACCCGTCTGCCAAGCGTGGTGAGTATGGCAATTACCCCTCATGTGATTGAGGGAGGCCCGTGCCCCAGCAGTGGGGACTTAAATGGGCTGACGATGATGAATGTTAACATAACACCCTGTATTTACATGTTTTTTTATATCATAGGTGGCAGACGAGCAGACGGTTCACCTGATGGTAAGCGATTGCCACCGCCCATGGACACTCGCGACACCAGTGGAGTCACAAGTGCGCTGCCAACCTTTAAACACCCTCTTCCTCCAGATTGGGGCTCCGGTACCCTCACTCACGCAGCGAAACACAGCACAATGCTGCTTCACGCCGGTTTTCTGTGAGGCCGTGGTATTACTACGGTCGAGCCGGCCAATTCTTGCCGAAGCGTGGCTCACCCACGGATGTAATCAGAATGTTGAATCTTGACGACCCGATTGGAACAGTGGTAGTGAAGGCTGCCTCTGATACAAAGGTTGCAGGTTCGATCCCCGCACAGTACAAACATTTGTGTGCATGAACATGTTTGTTTGTATTGATCTGTGTGTTTGCTATGTATTATAAGTAATGTATTTCCAAAAGAAAAGTATTTTATGTATATATTTGTAATCCCACTGTTGATTCTGATATCCGTAACACAGGTGCTTAAGCTACCTATCTCGGAGTCTGATCAATGTATGTGATGTTAAATATTTATATTTATTTATTTATTACGAAATCGGGTCAATGTATGAGATGTTGTATAAGAATTTATTAATGTTGCTTCTTGCTTACCATCAGGCTGAGGAGAGCCAATATCTCTCTTCTCTGTCGCACACCCTGACGGAGTGGTCGCGATTATGGTTCGTCTGTTTGTTAGATAGTGGCTTTTGCGAGACTTCTCCATCTCTCTCTATTTGTGGCACAGCGTACACATTCAGTCAAGGAACACTTTGTAGCAGACTTGATACTGTCCGTCCACCTTGTAGCTGATCTGTCTCGGGAGCGTTGACCTTCCACTCTTCCCTGTACCATTAAATGTTCCAAGGAGCTCTTGTTTCGGATATGTCCAAACATGGTGAGTATTCTCACTTGCACAATAGGCTATTTGACTTGTTTTGAAAAACCTTCTCATATTATTTTTTGGTGTATAAGAACCCTAAATATAATATTTATTTTCATTTATTATGAATATTTCGTTTAGAAAATCATTATAAAATAGAAGGATTATTCAATTTGTCGTAAGTCATGACCGGAAGGACGCACTGGTCGAAGACTTTCGACTTAAGACTTTGAGGGATGGGTGACGAGAAAACTTGACGAAGTTTACCAAATGCTGCCCAGCCTAGCTGAACTCTTCTATTGGCTTCTCTCTCGAAGTTGTTTTTGCCTAATTGGAGCGTTTGTCCAAGATAGACATATTCCTGAACAAACTCGAGAGGTACTCCATTAACAGCGACCGCAGAACTGACAGCCGTTGGAGCCGTAAAGTCCTTGAGTGGAGACCGCGACTCAGTAAGCGTAGTGTAGGACGCCCTGCGACAAGATGGGATGATGACATTCGAAGGCTGGCTGGTGTGGGCTGGATGATAGTGGCCGAAAATCGGGAGCAGTGGCGTGCATTAGGGGAGACCTATGTGCAGCAGTGTGGTCCCCGTGTGGTCCCCGGCAGAGTAGAATAGGCCACCCTCACTCTTACCGAGGGGTCGTAAAAGGCGACTAAGGTAAAGCTGCTGGAATGATCATCAGCACCCAGAGAAGGAAAACTCTGCATTTATATCAAAACCCTCGCCAACCCGTCTGCCAAGCGTGGTGAGTATGGCAATTACCCCTCATGTGATTGAGAGAGGCCCGTGCCCCAGCAGTGGGGACTTAAATGGGCTGATGATGATGATGTCCAGCCGTGGACGAGTGTGGGTTGCTGATGATGATGATGATTCAATCTGTCAAAAACACAACATTCAGCAATATGAAATCGAATCAATCGCGTGACGTCAACCTTTTGTAAACAAGTAGGAAATTCGATAGCACACAATAAATTTGATAGATGATTAGTATCCCGCATAGATAGAACACAATGGCGTCGAGTCTGTCACTAGTTTTGCTTACAAAAGGCTGACGTCACAGTGAAGAAAGCCAATCAAAACCGTTCATGGTTACGTGGTCCCAAGCACAAAACCAATTAATTTTATTTTGTTTTTTTTTTGGTGAAAATATTCTTTATTAATGTGTTTTACTGTTAATTTCATTTTTAAGCTATAAACAATGCGGATGACTATAAATAAATGTTTATTTTTCATACTGTCAAAGAGCCTATTGACGAAAGTCTTTGTTTGTTTCGAAGCTCCTTTGGGATAGAAACGTTGGTGCCAATATAGGTACTGTGCCACAATAAAAAAACTCTCTGTCTGATTCTGCGCACAGCACAGATTTCTTTCAGTCCGTGGTATCTACCCTATCGTGGACTACGGGAAATAGCTTTTTCCCGTGGTTCACCTAGGTGGACTACGGGAAATTGCTTTTTCCCGTGGTTCACCTAGGTGGACTACGGGAAATAGCTTTTTCCCGTGGTTCACCTAGGTGTACTACGGAATATAGTTATTTCGCGTGGTTCACCTAGGTGGACTTCAGAAAATAGTTTTTCCCGTGGTTCACCTAGGTGTACTACGGAATATAGTTATTTCGCGTGGTTCATCTAGGTGGACTACGGGAAATAGCTATTTCCCCTGGTTCACCTAAGTGGACTACGGGAAATAGCTTTTTCCCGTGGTTCACCTAAGTGGACCAACGGAAAATAGTTATTTTGCGTGGTTCACCTAAGTGGACTACGGAAAATAGCTATTTCCCGTGGTTCACCAAAGTGCACTACGGGAAATAGCTATTTCCCCTGGTTCACCTAAGTGGACTACGGAAAATAGTTATTACGCGTGGTTCATCTAGGTGGACTACGGGAAATAGCTATTTCCGGTGGTTCACTTTAGTGGACTACGGGAAATAGCTTTTTCCCGTGGTTCACCGTGGTGAACAGGCTACGGAAAATCTTTTTTTTTTCAGTGGTACAACCTGTCCTGAGTACTCCGGAGCCCTTATTTTCCTGTGTATCTATTTAACCAATAGTTTTCTAAACATATTTTTGCGTTTTCCATTTGAATTCAAATCGAATTCAAACTGTCAAACTTTCGTCAATGAAAAATCTGTTTCACAATGCCTATTACTTGCCTATAGTATAATTTATACTAGACGTCATAACACATCATTATATTCATTTGGCACTGTCTGGACATGATTGAATATAGTTTTGTTTTGTTTTTCCTTTTGTTTTATTTTTATGTATTTTTAATTGTTTTATGTTTTGTTTTATGTTTGTACCAAATTGTGTTCTGTTTATAATTGCGATATGCTCTGTGTTGTGATGTCTATAATAATAAATATTTTTTTTCTTTCTTTCCTTCTATTATGATGAGGTTTTCGGGATGTAAACGATAAAAAAATTACGGTGCATAGATTTTTGCTAAATGTATTATTATCAAGTGCATGTCTCCCGTGGGAAAACACGCCACAACCCGGTCCTTTTGCGATACAGAACCAACACAAAAAGGCCCCTTTGAAACACAATATGAATTTTATTATTATAGATAGATATTATTCATTGCACAAAATTTTATAGCAGAACTGAATGCTATTATTTATAATTTATTTTATTTATTAAAAATGTAGATTAAGAATTACAAACAGTTTAAATGATCAAAAATTACATAATATTTCATTGAGGTTTAATAAATGAGCTAGTAACACAGTTATACACGGATTGAAGGTCCTGGTATTTTTTTAAAAAGTGGATGTTACAACTAAACAATTTTGATAACCATTAGAAACAATTAAAAAGTTCATTTAATTAACTGTAAAAAATAAATTACACAACATTAAGATAGACTTCCTTGGTCTAGTGGTTTAAGATCCAGGCTGATATCGGAGTCTTGGGAGAATTTTTCGAACATAGCTCGGATTTGTGATCACCAATTCGCATTAGGCAATGGTGGTTATTAAGCCTAATCCCATTATAGATAGATAGATAGATACTCTTTATTGCACAAAAACAAAATACAAGCATGATACAACAGCAACAGACAGTACAATAAGGCGGTCTTATCGCTTGTAGCGATTTCTTCCAGACAACCTTTGGGTAGAGGAAAGAAAAATCGTATTCGTAATAATAAGGGAAGGCAGTGCAAAGTAGTTTAACAAATGAAATTGAGAATGGCAGAAATATACATTATTTTATATATTAATATTATTACATTACATAAATAATAATAAACAATACATACATACCCAATAATAATATACCTATACATAGATAATTTATAACAAAAAATCAATAAAAATATTTCTTATAGATAGGTATAAATGACCAGAGAGCAGACCACATAAAAAAGGAAGAAGAGACAAGGAAAAAAACAGTGTACCTGTTTATAGAGATAGGAAGTGAGTTTTGACCCATTATAGTAGTGATAACTAAATAAATAACTTTATTTCTATGATGGAGGCCTTTGCCCTGGAGTGGGATAATGCATAGGTTGTTACTTTACTTATTTTATAATGACACAGTAGGTATATTGGTTCTCCTCAGCCTGACGGTAGCAAGAGAAGAGCCCGTATTGCAATTACAACGGAAGCAATGTCAAGGCATCACCTCCGTTGGCACCGCGAGATGCGTCTTCACGCTTCGTTTGAAGGAATCCATATTGTAGGAAGGAGGAAATACATGCGCCGGCAACGAGTTCCATTTCTTGAGAAGAATTGCTAAATTTTTTAGTCCGTGATCGAATGTTTTCCAGTGTGAAGCGGTGACAGCGTCCTTACTTATTTAGATAGATAGATAGATATACTTTAATGCACAAAATACACAACTTAAGTACTTGGCATTACAGACATGTTGTACTTACATAACATTAAATTATAAAACATAATATTGAGACTTGTAACTCACCCTATCTTAAAAGGATTATCTTGCCCCATGACTTCGCCCAGACGAGTTCAAATACAAGATGACTCAGGAGCCAGCACCGATCTATATTTAGCTCTAATATCAACTATGGCTACGCAGTATTTAATTGGTATTCATTCAAACGTTCCGTAATAGACTCATCCACCTCATTTTCATATTATTTCTCAGAATAAAAAAAAATATATTAAAAAGAGGATCTTCTTGGTTTAAATATTTTTTAAGTTTTTGGGGTCTCATTTTTTGGCAGTCCATAAAATTGTACTGTCGTTCAATTTCGGTTTGCGTTATTAATATCGACTAATTTCATTTTTTTTTATCTTATTTCTATTCATTTTGATCTATCTCTGATAATGTGTGACAGTTTTTATGATTGCTAAATTGTTTAAATAGTTATCTTGATAAATGTTAAAAATCATACCTTGGGGGTTAGTTGTAACAAAATCCGGGGGCTTGTTGTAACATGTTACAACTTGCCCCAAGTTTTGATGCAGAAACTTACGTATTTTCTTTTCCTTATTTCTAGAATGAGGGTGTATAAAAGAAAGTCAGTGTATAGATTGCAAGATGTCGGCACATGTAGCATGTGTTACATGAGACACTATATCTTTTATTTGTATTAATTGTAGCTCAGACGAAGACTGAATTTAATTATAATGAAACCCACCAAATGTTGAATGTTCTATGTGTAAGTATCATACTTTTTAGATAGATATTAAGAAAAAATAATTATGAAGCCTACCTTAGATATAAACAATCCACTGTAATTTAAAAGTGCCATGATGATTATAAGTAGTGTTAAACTAAATAAGACTGCTAATTGCTTAATTTTTAGGTGTTGATTACTAAAAATGTGTATTTTAGTTGATTTTTGATAAGAATTATACAATAATTACTCTAGACAGATGTAAATTTTGTTAAAAACAAGCAAACAATAAATTATTAGAGGTATTGGTTATTTTTTTTTCCGTTACTACTTGCCCCGGCAGATGTTACAACTTGCCCCAAGCACGAGGTAAGTTGTAACATCGCATTTCTTCTAGAAAATAATTAATTGTAAAATAATGACGAATAGTTATGGTAATATTTTTACTTAATTTGGGACAGGAAGAGTTACAGCATCCATCTATATTTATTTAGTAGAAATTTTATCAATAAGTCTCAAGATATATTAGTTTTAATGAAAACTGTTACAACAAGCCCCTCGCTAATAATGTAGGGGACATTGGTTTGTTACAAAGTGTATTTATACTAAGATTACAATTGGCAATTGCTTACAATCAGGTGATCCGTCTGTTCGTCTGCCTACCTATTACATAAAAAAAAGATACTAGAACGTGGCAAAAATGTATATTTCTAAAGTTTGGATCATTTGAATCTGAAGCAGTGAAAAGAGTCGTTTCTGTGATACGCTTCATTTGGAACATCGACTCTCAGATAGATTCAGAACAGAGAGCGACTCGGTTAGAATTACCCCTTGTTTAATTATTTTACCAAGTTTTATACATACTATTATAGATTTTGATTGATATATAATTCTATACTTACCTCTCTCAGAATCAACATACCTCCGCTTGGTATAATTCTTCTCAGAATATAACTAGATCTATTTTTTATAATTCTTTAAATAATCAACATAACCGATAACATTGATATTATTCTTCACAGAATCAATACACCTTTTTAAATATAATTCTTTACCAACCTCTCTTAGAATCATCGTATCTCTTTTTGGTATAATTATTCTCAGAATAAGCCTATCTACTTTTTTGTAGTAGTTCTTCTCAGAATTAACCTAGCTCTTATTGCCATAATTCTTTAAAATCAAGATATTGGTACATCTATTTGATATCATTCTTCACAGAATTAACCTACCTCTTTATGGTATAATTATTTTCAGAATCAACCTACCTATTTTTGGTATACCTAATTATTTTTAGAATCAACCCAACTATTTTTGGTACAATTATTCTCAGAATCAACCTACCTATTTTAGGTATGCCTAATTTTTCTTGAGTCAACCTACCTATTTGGGGTTCAATTATTCTCAGAATTAACCTACCTATTTTTGGTATAACGAATTATTCTTAGAATCAACCTACCTTTTTTTCCATATAATTATTCTCAGAATCAATCTACCTATTTTTTTGTAAAATTCTACTCAGAATAAACTAAGCTAATTGCTTAGCTTAAAAAGCTTGTTATAAGTAATACTCTTTGGCCCTTAGTCTTCCTTCGAAAACTATAGTGGCAGCCCGGAGTCTGGAAGTTGGTGGTCTTGGACCCCCGTGCCTCGGAAAGCACGTTAAACTGTTGGTCCTGAGCCCGATCCCTCTCCGGTGGTGTCACAGTAGCTAGTGTCCCATCGGAATTTGGGGGTAAGGGAATAGACAGTGCACTTGGTGCGTACGTCGCTGATCGTTAAGATTGGCCGCCATAGCCGGTTGGAGGATATTTAATTCTTTGGAGAATCCCATCATAGAGCGATAACCTGAGTTGTATGATCGAGGCCTTTGCCCTGCAGTGGGACAGTTTATAGGTTGATCCTTTTTTATTGATATTATTCTTTACTGATTAAATTTAGTTTTTATTGATTTAATTTTTCACAGAATCAATTCACTTATAATGACATCTATCTTCACAGAATCAATTAATCTGGTTTTGATACAATTCTTTACAGAATCAACCTACCTTTTTTTGATATGATTCTTCACAAAATCATTAGACCAAAATCATTTTGATGTCGGTTTCCGCCTATAATGAAACTCTGAATCCTTTTTTGTTCGTAGAATCAATGCACCTATTTTTATTATCCTTTTCGGTCTTTTGCATTCGGTCGGACCAGTAGTGGCCCCTGGAATCGCAAGTGGTCTATGGAACCATTTTAATTAAAGGGTTAGACAATAACGAGCAAATACAATTAACGTGGGAGAGCCACGCTTCGGCATAAATGGGCCGGCTCGACCGGTGTGATTCCACGGTCTCACAGAAAACAGGCGTGAAGCAGTACTGTGCAGTGTTTCGCTGCGTGAGTGAGGGTACCGGCGGCCCAATCCGGGAGAAAGGGGGGTTTAAAGGTTAGCACTTCAGACTCCACCTGGTATCGCGGGTGTCCATGAGCGGCGGCAATCGCTTACTTACCATCAGGTGATCCGTCTGCTCATATGCCACCTATCACAGAAAAAAAACCTCACGAAAAGATAAAGAACACTGATTTAGATGATCAGTGTTTCTTTTCGTATGTAGGTATGTCGTATTTTTTTTATTTGTTACGTTTTAATTTTGAAAAAAAAAGCCATGCAAAGACTTCCAAGTAAGAGCGCTGTCAGTTTTTAAAAATTAATTTCTCCCATAATATGCATCTGCCGTCCCTCACACGCCATAGCAAAAACCAAACGCACAGGGTTACTCCTTAAAAAAAATAAAATAGTCTCACTTTTGTAGGGGAGATGCCCCATCCCGTTCTAGCGTATAACGCCGTCTCTTTCTAGTCTATTTCTTTGCACGTACATAGAGTATGTATTGTTTTTTTCCGGCCAGGGGTGAGAATGGTTTTTGGTCATTTTTTAGGGGCCCGTTCCGTTCTCTTTTAATGAACGCTACTGTTTTACATTTTGATGTTTTTCGCCTTTTTTTGGCGGCAAAAGACCGTTTTGTTCGATCGGTTTTTTGTGTTCGTTTTTTGAATTAATTGGTTCGAATTGTGCTCGGTGTCATTTTTTTAATACTTTTGCATTCGTTGAGTTTATATTTTATTTTTATTATATTTAGTATTAATTATATATTTTTATTTACTGAAGCATATTTATTGTGAAACGCTAATATTTATGCGCTGCGAACCTTTTAAATGCGGGGTTAAAAGGTTGGCAGCGCACTTGTGTCCATCTGCGGCGGCAATTGCTTACCATCAGGTGATCCGTCTGCTCGTCTGTCAGATAAAAAAAACCATTGTAATGTGATTTAATTAACTTTTCTTCCTGCGTCTCTTTCATAATTTATTTTTTACATAAGTATTTTTTGTATTGTATGACTTGAATAGTACTAGTTTGATCTTGTACCTTCTATTTTTATCTCTTCTGTTACATTGTTTGATAATTTTGAAATATCCATAAAATTTATTGAAGGTTATTATTTTCAGGTATTGGATTTATAATCGTTTTCTACTGGAAGGCCCCAAGGCAGCGGTAAGTTTTTTTAAACAAATATTTAGGTATATTATACGCCTAGTATAAATTTATCTACGGTCAGCATCAAAAATAGCTTAACACTTTAGTACCATGTCAAAGTAGCTGTTCTGCCTATTATAGTCAGTTTCTAAGGAGTTAACGTATGGAGTTAAATGTTACTTCGACACGGTACTAAAGTGTTAAGCTACTTTTGATGCTGACCGTACGAACAGCCACGTATCGATTATTACAAATTTGACAAACTTCAATCGATTCTAACCATAATGTCAAACATTTACTGATAATTTGATATGTGGCTTTACCATACCATAGAGCTAAAATTGGTATGAAAAGTAGCCATTTCTATTTTTCAGAAATACATAACGTAAATTACTAAAAAACTGTCTCAATTAATTTCGTTTATTTTGTGTGAGAGATAATTCGGAAAATATTGAAAAAAAAAAGGCTTTCCACAGCAATGTTACCGTTGAATTTTACACCCTGTATTTTTTTATGTGATAGGTGGCAGACGAGCTGACGGATCACCTGAGTAAGCGGTTGCCGCCCCCAATGGTCACTTGGGACACCAGTGGAGTCACAAGTGCGCTGCCAACCTTTAAACCCCCCCTTTTCCCCCAATTGGGCCTCCGATGCCCTACCTCACGCAGCAAAACACAGAACAGTGCTGCTTCACGCTGATTTTCTGTGAGGCCGTGATATCACTCCGGTCGAGCCGGCCCATTCATGCCAAAGCGTGGCTCTCCCACGGTCTAAATAAATAGCTATGTACTTGTTTTAATAAAATAGAGCAACACATATAAACTTCGGCCGTGTGGTCCCCGGCAGAGTAGAATAGGCCACCCTCACTCTTACCGAGGTGTCGTAAAAGGCGACTAAGGTAAAGCTGCTGGCATGATCACCAGTACCCAGAGAAGGAAAACTCTGCATTTATATCAAAACCCTCGCCAACCCGTCTGCCAAGCGTGGTGAGTATGGCAATTACCCCTCATGTGATTGAGGGAGGCCCGTGCCCCAGCAGTAGGGACTTAAATGGGCTGATGATGATGATGATATAAACTTCTAGAAAAATTACTGCCAAAAGAAAAATTACATTAGTTTTGGCCAACTTTCAGCTATCATAATTTTTGTAAAGGAAATATGTAAATTAAAAATATAATATTATAACAGTGTCAAAATAAAGTCATAATTAAAATCGTAACAGTCTCACTGTGTTCTGCCTCGTGGGCGTATGATTTTTTTATGTTGATATATTTATTTATTATTCAGACACCTTACAAGCTAACAGAAATTAATCCAAAACGCAGTATAAAGTTAGGATACATTATTACATTAGGTACATTCATGTGCATGGTCACTCACGAATAATTTACAATAAAAAGGCAGAAGAATAGAATCCTTTTCAAATTAATAACAACTAAAAGAAAGAAATAAAAATAAGCGCGACAGATTAACATAAATTTCCCAAATTGTCAGTATCTGAGTCAAAAGAAGCAAATTAAAAATACACAATAGAACAGTAAAATCAAATAAATAAAATATAATTAAATTGTTTTTTTTTAAATTAAATGTCAATAGTATTAAATATTAAAAAATATTTTTGAAATCAATATGAATTAGACAAAAATGCACTTGGAATTGTTCAATTGGCATCTAAATTAGTTTAGTACATACATAAACTATAAAAATATTGATAGTACCTAAGTATTGTTTTTATAGACTTTACTACTTTGAGACTACACAGAGAAATTTAAAACATCTAAACACACCTTACCAACAATACCACTGTTCTTTCTGCATTACCCAAAGGTTGACTGGTAGAGAATGCTTTTTGGCACTGAGTTCGTCATTTGTACTTTCCTTTTGTGCAATAAAGTTTTAAATCTATAAAATAATGTTATTATGTAAAAGTTTTTGCTTGGGGTCTAGAAAAAAAAACGAGCCACTGGAAAAAAACACGCCTGTGAATTTGTTAGATCAATATTTTTAGATCAACTTTCAACTTCTATTTTTTTTATTTAGAAAATATTTTTATTTACAATGTTTAATTTCTATCAATTTAACATGTTCTAAGCAACTGCCATTTAAAAAGTTTTTTTTTATATTAAAGTTGGAATGCACTTTATTTTTCTTAAACTTTTCTGTTGCCATCTAAAAATAGATGAACGAGCTATGACCTAAATAACGAACTATTTATGACAATTTAATAAGATATTTAAACAAAATTAAGTGCATATTTTAATTAATAAAAGATTTTATTTTTACAAAAAAATAGGTTTATAAGTATCTATTTTTTATGTGGTAAATCTATTTTAAAAATAATTTATTTTATGAAATATCTTAATCTATGATGCTGACCATTACTTGTTTTACTAAAAATAGAGCAAATAAATCTAAAAAAATATCACTAAATAACAACTCGCCTGAGAATTTGTTAGAACAATATTTTTAGATCAACTTTTAGCTTCCATATCTTTTTGTTGAGAAAATATTCTGATGAACAATTTATCATTTTTAGCAATTTATCATGTCCTTAGTACATATTAAAAATATTTTTTAATGTCAAGATAGGATTTGGACAAAAAAAATGCACTTAAAATTTTCTGGAGTTTTTCAGTTGCTATCTAAAAATAGACTACGAACTATGATATTATTAAGACTTGAAAGTATTAGATAGTATGTGTTTATAGCAATTTAATATGATATTTAACCAAAATGATAATTATATTATAAATTAATAAACGATTTTATTTACAAAATCCTTTTCTAAATTAATTTACCTAGGTGTAATTAACCAATCATTTTTGTGACTAGTTAAATATGTTAGAACCCAAATATTATATATATTTATGAGAATTAATCAAATTATTTATTGATTTAAAAAGTAATTTTCGAAATCTAACAAAAATTTATAAGAAAAAAATGCATGTGAAAATGCGTTACCGTATGGCGCTACTTTAAATTAAAATTTACGATTAAAGATTATAATAAACGACAATATAGCTTTTATTTACAAACATTTATGATATTTTTTATTAATTAAAGCCAACATTTACCGAATTGAAAAGGAATTTAATAGAAAAAAAAGTGCTTAAAAAGAGGTTATATTGAATGCTCCTCTTTTACCTAATCTTGTTAGAGAATGAGTTATTCCAAACAAAAAATGCTAATGTTAGAGGTTCCTCCATCTACCCTTGAGTCCGAAACTGTGAAATTTTCATTGAAAATCAAATGAAATAATTGAGAAAAATGTGTTTGTTTTAAAAAGGTCTTTGAGGCCGATCGTCGCAAGCGCAATCCGTTACCCCGCGCAGACGGAGCCGACAAACTATGCCCGTCTCGCTCGCACGCGCGCCGCCTACCTCACTCCTACTGCGGCTCCCGAGGAGTACACTGACGAATATTTTTGATACTTTGTCTGGTTTTTTGGACATCTTTTTAAGATCACGGATGTGGGCTTTATTACTTCATTCACTGTAAAATGTTTAAGGAAATTTGGACTAAAATGTTCGAATATAAACTGAACAGTCTTGAAATGAAGCACGACATTGAATAATGAAACATTTCCATCCATTACTGGTTTTATACACAATTTTAAAAGTGTTTTGGTTGGCAATGAATCTATAATTTTGCGCATAGAGACAGTGTGTTACAGACAGAAATGTTACAGTATGTAACCGATGAACTCAATCGACGATGATTCTGTAATGCTATCTTATTTAGCAACAAATAAAAAAAAATAATATGTACGGACAGCCACATATCAATGTAAGTTTACAAATCCGTCAAATTTATTCAATTAATTCTCACCTTGATATCAAACATGAATGGTTCATTATCCATTGAGAAAAAGTTGCCCATTATAGCCTTTATTAAAGATGGAGTACTGTTTGGTCTGCCACCCAAAAAAATTAATATCTTTATTTTTAAACAAAATACCGTAAAGAATCAGTAAGCAACATTTTTGTAGGCATCCAAGCGAAGTATCACAGCGTCGTAAAATTAAGAATTCAGGTTGCGAAGTAGTTTTGAGCAAAAAAGCTTAAGCTTCATTAATATTGAGCTTGAAATCGTAAAATTCTTTATTGACTTGCAGGCCTTAACAATGAGGCAACAAGAATAAAAATATTGCACTTACATAAAAATCAAATAAAACTCACACGTGTATGTATATTTTTTTACTTATGAAGCATTTGAAAAAAATACACACTTATTTTTTAATTAGTATGAATAATTTACTTGTATCGATCAGTTGACCACGATCAGGCATGTTTTTAATATGGTACCCTATTTTCCATAAAAAAACAACATATTGAAGTATTTATTTATTAATTTTAATTCATATAACACGGGAAATGCCAATAACATTATTTGAATTAAATTATAATTATTATTATGAACTACCCATATGTACAGAAAATACTTTGAAGATAATAAAAACATAATTCGATTTATATGTATTAATTATAAAATAAGGATCCATAAAGTTGTGTTTATATTATTCATTTTGATGCCATTTTCTGTATTGTATAATAATAAAAAAAATATATATATTTAAAATGCCTGGATACTATTTACATTGGCGAGCATGTAAAATCAATGGAATCTTATTATCTTAATTGAACATTATTTTAATTGCTGGCTTAAAAAGATATTAAAACAAAAAAAAATACATAAAAATACTCAGGCATTCACATTAGTGTTGTAGTACAGCAACATTGTGTGCTATCGATAATATAGCGACCTTGAATATAACTATTAAGTTACGATAAGACTACACAAAACATAAGAAAACTTTGATTCATTCTCTTTCTCTTAGTGTAAGATCGTTATTCACGGTATTTTTTATGAAATAGGGGGAAGACGAGCAGACAGATCACCTGGTGGTAAGTGATTACCGCCTCCCCAGGACACCTGCAACACCAGACGAGTAACAAGTGCGCTACCAACTTTTAAACTCCACTTTCTCCCGGACTAGGCCTACGGTACCCTCACCCACGCAGTAGTGGTTGTACACACACTGTAGGCCACTTCTTGGATTGCTATAACTATTTTATTGCGCGCTGAGGCTGTTTAAAAAGGAATAAGCATTTTTCTTGAAGGTTTGCAGGTCGTATCGGTCCGGAAATACCACAGGCGATAGTTCATTCCATAGATTTGTAATAAGAGGTATGAGGTTTCTAGAGAATCGTACTCTTTGGAGGCCAGGGTACGCTTAGCCCATTAAATTTCGTGATTGGTTATAATCTCCTTTCGTCACATTATCCTTTCTACTCCAGAATACCTCTTGGCATTAAGTTCGTCTGTTGTATATTTTTTTGTGGAACATATATTTTTTATGTAATAGGTAGGCAGACGAACAGACGGATCACCTGATGGTAAGCAATTGCCGCCGCCCATGGACACCCGTGACACCAGTGGAGTCACAAGTGCGCGGCCAACCTTTAAACTCCCCCTATCCCCCGGATTGGGCCTCCGGTACCCTCACTCAAGCAGCGAAACACAGCACATTGCTGCTTCACGCCGGTTTTCTGTGAGGCCGTGGTATCACTCCGGTCGAGCCGGCCCATTCATGCCGAAGCTTGGCTCTCCCACGGTGAATAATGTTTTAAATACATTTTATATGAGTTTGGAAGTCTTTCTGTACTCGATATTACTTAAAACTTGAGTCATGACCATAATCATATGTGTATAATGCTCAATAAAATTGTACTTTGTATGAAGTAGATGTTGTAAAATATTTGTCTCACACAATTTACCATTTTAAATACACTACATAGGAAAAATATGTTTTTAAATTTTTTATGATCTCTTTTTTAACAATAATATTGTATGAATGATATTGTTGATAGTAACATTTCTTTTTTTATATATGATGGCAGATGAGCAGACGGATCACCTGATGGTAAGCGATTGCCGCTGCCCATGGATACCCACGACACCAGTGGAGTTCTTCCTCCTTTAACAAATAATTTTGTACCTAAAATTTCCTATGGGCAATTGGAGTTGTATTTATTTTTAGTCATTCTTTATCTACATGTTTGATGCGTACGTTTGTGCAATTAACAAAATAAATTGTGCAATATATTTTCGTGATGTTTAGTATGGACTTTCAGAATATAATGCATAAGATAACATTTTGTTAGTGATTGAGGGAACTCCGGAATTTTTAAAATAAGCGTAATGTGTTGGCAGCTTGCCTGGCCCCGTTCATCCTTACACAATAGCGGTGCTGTTACTTTCAATACAAGCGCGATTGTTTATTCTTATTTAATGGTGCAATGGAGCAACGAACTTGGTTTTGGGATTAATATAACTAACAAAATTAAAGGGAGGGAAAGTAATATTATGCAGTTAGAACAGTTATTACACATTATCACCCATTGGTAGCCGGCTAGACGTCGATTGACAGGCAGGCCCAAAAGGAGATGATGGCGTGATGGTTTGGACCACTTCTCCGGCAATGGGCAAACCATCGCTACAAATAGAGTCTAATGGCGGCAAACTTCACCAATACTACCTGTAACTAATTCCTTCCAGAACGCTTCGTTTCCAGCGCTCTTTTTTCCCGCGCTCGTGCAAACTCTGGAATGAGCTTCCAGCCGCGGTGCTCCCTGATCGGTATGACATGTCCTTTTTTAAACGAGGTTTGAAAAGAGTTCTTCTTTCACGGTAGGCAGCGGCATGACTGTGCTCCGGCATTGTTGATGTCTATTAGCGGCGGTTACCATTTACCTTTAAATGGGCCGCAAGCTCGTCTGCGTATTATAAGCAATAAAAAAAAAGGAATAATTACCTTATTTTTGAGTTTCTGATATTTCGGCGCTGTTGCTAGCAAGGTGTATGTAAAGTTTTTTGCGAGTAAGTTGTTTTTGGCAGACATTCTTCTGCACCTCCTTTTTTTCTTTTTTTTTTAGTTTCCCGGGAGAAATGTATTACGCAGACCCTACCGCCGGGAGGGCGACAGGGTACTGTGGGACTCACCCTCCGGGCCGCTTCTTCTAACAAGAAGCGACCTGAGGGCAAACCCACTAAAACTCCCGGGGCTTAACCACCCGTGGGTATGGAATGGAGTCACGGGAACTGCACGAGGCTATTCCCCGCAACCGCACTCCCCCACAGACCCCTACACGGGGTGTGCGGCAACGCCCCTCCTCAGGCTGGGAGGAGGGGGGTTCGGGACAGCCGGAAGAGCTGAGCCGTCCCCAACGAGCGGTGGAGGTGCCAATGTCAGTGCCGGCACAAGGACCCCCGTCCCTGTTGCCGGCTGGCCACCTCCACGGAGAGGACGAAGAGTTCTCCGCCGAACTCTTCCTCTCCTTGCTCGAAGCGGGCCTGCGAGGGGGTTAGTCTCGCGATCCTTTTGCACCTCTGATCCTACTTTCACAACCACAAACTCACTATTTTCTCGTAACCATTTTCGACATTTTTTTTGTGGACTTGTCCACTATTTTTGACATACAACACTCGCAGTATCTGCCCGCTAATTGACAGTTTGTTTAGTTCTTCGGCTTTTATACTTTCAAATTACTAGAATTCAGACATTGAACAGTTAAAACTCGTCCTCATTATTGAAATTTATTATATTTGATAATTTGAATTGATATTTTATAACTATTAGCAGTACACCGAACATTTCTACAACTCGACAACAGACAGATCAACTCACAATTCTATCGATACATAAAAATTACCGATAAAATACTGAACATCCCTACACCACTCCACAGTGAGACTCACTCGATCGCAAAGGTTATTAAATGAGAAGTTTACGTCGTTACCGATGCGTTATTTATTGTAATTCACTTGGCACAATGCAGCCTTGGGTGCGAGTGCAGTGCGAGTGCAGGCAGTGAAGAATATCGATAGTTATTTTGTAATTTAACTAGTGGCCCGCCCTCACCTCGTTTCGGGACATTAGTTTCAACTTACCATAGCAATAGATGGCGTTAGGTGTCGATTACATCGCGCAAGCGTTTCGTTTTTCGGATTACCTATAAGTGTTGCCGCTGTCTGTAGGATTTACGTCTTTATAAATGTAATCGAAGATTTTATAGATAAATTTACACCCATACAGGTTGTATCTGTGAACATTTACATCCCTTTAACCACGTATTTTACCAACCGTTCTGAGCAACATTTATTGTTCTATGACTACAGGAAATTCTCATTGAAAATACTTATTATACAAAGTCAGTCATGTGACTTGGTCATTTTGTATGCGGCGCCCAAATAAATTTCGACGAATTTTCAAAAGTCATAGAACAAATGCTGTTCAGAATGATTGGTAGAACAGGTGGTTAAAGGGAAATAAATGTTCACACCCTGTATAAACTACTAGTGGTCCGCTCTCACTTCCATTTGGGAGTTACTTTTAATTGTCCTTAATTCATAGAGAATGTGTTCTTACGAAGTGGTCTTACTTCGAATCATCGATTTAATAATATTTCAAAAGTACGTTTAAAGATTACGTATGTTGAGTTTTATTCATATTTTGTCTTCTTTGATTTGACGAATTAAAGGAAGAAATCCAACATATGAATGTATCTTTAATCATACTTTTCAAATATTAGGATAAAATTGATGATTCGAAGTAAGACTACTTATGATTATTTTCCACTGGGGTGCATTCTTGACATTATTCACTTATTGTGACAGTTTTCTTCCGCAACAAAAGTTATACTTAACTTGAACTTTTGTAAAAGCATGTGACTTTGTCTTTGACATGTCTTACTGGCTTTGCTTTTTACTGATATAATTTGTGCAATCATGTTATACTGGATCTTCTGGATTATCTGGATTAGTTTTTGTTTCATTTTTATCGTCATGCCATTACAAGCACACTTCACTAACTGTTATGTTTTTTATTTATTTTAGGAACTATGACATCTTAATGAAGACGATATTATGGTACTTTTTAAGTGATAGAGTAGATGGATCATACGGGACTAGATTATCGAACCCTAGTTTGAGAGTAGATGTTCAAAAGCTATTTTGGGACTAGATGATCGAACCTAGTTTGGGAGTAGATGATCAAACCCTAGTTTGGGACAAGATAGTCGAACCCTAATTTGGGACTAGATGATCAAACCCTAGTTTGGGACAAGATGATCGAACTTAGTTTAGGACTAGATGATCAAACCCTAGTTTGGGACAGGATAAACGAACCCTAATTTGGGACTAGATGATCAAACCATAGTTTGGGACAAGATGATTGAACCTAGTTTGGGACTAGATGATCGAACCCTCGTTTGGGACTATTATGTCGAACCCTAGTTCGAAACTAGATTATCGAACCCTAGTTTGAGACTATTTGGTCGAACCCTAGTTCGGAACTAGATTATCGAACCCTAGTTTGAGACTATTTGGTTGAACCCTAGTTTGGGACTAGATGATCGAATCATAATTTAGGACTAGATGGTCGTTGTAAATTGTCGGTTTATTTTTTTTTACTTTTCTTACCCTAGCTCTTTTTATTTCTACTACGATCACGTGATGTATTTATTACTTAAAGAGGAATAATGTACAATTATCAATTTTTATGTATATTAGTTACTTTAAAATAATCAAAAATGTTTGCACAGATTTTCTTTATAGCTGTGTAAACATAGGTGGATATTGGGAATCGCGTGATGTCACTCAAATGGCAGTGAGCAGGGCATCCTGCTCCTGCCAATCCATAACACACTGGTGGGCAAAACAAAGGAAATGAAAAATAAGACGCCCGTTAACCAGATGGGTTGACAACAGACAGAGCGGCGGGTAAGACCTGGATGAGGCTGGCACAGGACCGTTGCGAGTGGCGAGCACAGGAGGTGGGATATACCCAGCAGTGGGATCAAAATACCTACAGGCTGATGATGATTGATGTGCAAACACGTTTTTTGAGCAATCATTGATTTACTTTTTTTTTGCTGACCCGTTAAATAACACCCTTATTTAAGCGTTTAGTCGAACTAATATAAAACCAACAACGCTCACTCATCTAGAAAAACTGTAGAGGATCACTGCATCGGTTAATAAGTTTGAGAAAGTGTGTTTAGAGTTTAGCTTCTATTCCGAGAGGGGGCAGTGAGCGTGAAAACAGTACACTTATGATGTAAAAAAATAAAGTTATGAAAAACTTCTAGTCGAGAATCAATAATTTACAATACCCTTCTTTCACTTTACTATATTCTTCACTGTAACTTTTCTTACACATTTTTATTATTAACTAGCCTTCGCCAGCGGCGTTGCCTGCGTAATATTCGTTTTTATATATTCCACAGAAACCTGAATTTTTTTCCAAGTCTCCGATTTCCTGAAGATGTAAAAAAATCAAACCTCTACATTACACAAAAAGGCACGGCCATCTATATAGAAAAAGAACTGATCTTTGAACACTTCAAAGATAACCAAAACATCTTAATACCTTTCTTATTTCAGTACCCTGTTTTGGAATGAAACTAATTATTATTATAAATATATTCCTTAAATACAAATTCAAACCATTTATTGCATTCATGTTGTGAATCACAGGTGTTGAAAATAATTAAGGTTCAACATGAACCCTGTTAGGGCACAGCAATATCTTAAAAACTACTTATACCTACATATACTTATTATTAAAAACAATCAAATTTTATATAAAATTTAACAAATAATTTACAATTTTTAAGTAACACTTTATTCAAATAAAGCATTCATTTTGTTAATATCAGATTGCTTAACGTAGAATAAGTACAATTGCTATATTAAATCTAAAATAAATTTAATTTATTTTATTATATGAAAATTCAATTCGATAATGAAATTAAACTACCCATACACTCGTCATTTCCGTTCTCTAGTTAGACCAAGTCGTCAACAACGCACCAAACGACAAGACTCTATCCATTTAGAGAATCCGCAACAACAAAACGTACTTCACAGCATTCTGCGTGTAATTGCTCGTCTGTCTGTCGGTCCGTCTAATTGAATGATTTAACGTAAACAGCGCGCTATAAATAGCAGTGGTTATGTGAGTGTGCTTGTAATGGTAGTTTTAAAAAAGTCTAGCATTGTAAGGGAGCACATATTTTATTTAATAGGTGTTTTTATTTTAATTACACATGCTTATTTCATGTTTAAAGCATGCTACTTTTGAGCAAGTGCTACTCAGTGTGGATGAACGTGCTTACAATAAGCATGCTAATTTTGAGCATGCTTAAAAAGAGTTAGCATGCTACCTGCAGTGCGGGTGGAAGGGGGAGTGTAGCGGAGTGCTTTAACACATGTAGACAGGTTTGCTTATTTTTAAGCATGCTAGCGAATGTGGTTACAGTTCATTAAGCATGCTCATCAACTTGTCAACGATGAATGAATGAATGACGTTGACAATGTTGACACTAGTATTATTTACCTTTGACAGTAGTACCTTTTTTTTATTAAAACAATGATAAGCAAAGGAATATCGTTGTATTCAGCCGTCCGATGACGTCATTTGGCGCTTACGTCTATTTAGAATATAAAGAATTTCAATCATTATTTTATGCATGAAAATGGAAAAATTTTGAAAAAAGAAAAAATATGGGTCTGTTAATTTTATGTCTATTTTCATATAAAAAAACAATATGGACATGTTAAAAATATGAAATGTTGTCCATGGGCATGATTTTTAAACATGCTACAAATGAGCATGTGTAAAGGTGGAAATAAACACTGGGCCCTGGAAGAAAATTACCTGACCGGCTGGATGGGGCATTTGGTAGTGACCCTGCCACATACGCCAAAAGTTGTGGGTTCGTTCCCCACCCTGGGTGTTCAATAATATGTATTCAAGTCCCCTCATCTTAGCGTGTAGTTCCCGGTTGCGTCCAAAGCTATCATTTTAGAACCCGGGATGCGCTAATAATATATATTTAATACAGAATCAGATCAACTTACCAATGGGATATTGTAAGATTTTATTTATTTATTTACCTTATCAAGAAAACATCCCTTTATTTTTTGAAAACAGTAATACATTCAAGGCTTTTTTGGTTTCTGGCTTAAGTGTCGAATGGAACCAGAAAAACAATGGCTCTTTTATTCCACCAATCGAAACCGTCATATTTTAAAAAAATGTGTATTAGAATAGATGTCAATATTTTTTCTTAAGTAATTATTCTTAAAATTGCCTTTGATGTAACATATCCGACGCGATATTGTATAAGATATCCCCCATTGAGATGAATGGGGGCTATCGCGTGCGAAAAATCCGCAAGATGGCGTTATATAGGCCTGAGGTCCATCTACCAGGTGATTAGGTATTTTTAGACGTGATATGTCAAATTTTCAATTAGCGAATAAGTCAGCCAATGATGTTGAAGTTGGACCTCGGTTCACAAGCACGCCATCTAGTGGATATTTCACACGCGATTTTATAAACATGATTTTGGTAGAAATAGTAAATACCTACTTCATCAAGAGGTCTGCTTGAAGCCTTGATTTTTTTTCGTTTATAATCAAACAATGTTCAGCATTTCTTTAGAATAGGCAGTACAAATTATATCCATGCAGCGTGAACCAGATGGTCTGGTATCCCTGTCTAAGGATTGCTAAGTTCAGACAGCAGTCGATTCCTTAGTGATTCCTGGATCAATGGTGCACTCGTACCATGGGTTCCGAAGTGACAGCTTTGGATGCCACTGGGAATAACATGAGATGTGGGCTCATCCATATCGCGTGTCCTTACTGCACTCGGATGCTTTTGGCACTAATTTGGGGAATCTGTGAGTTATATTGTTTTATTGTTGTACTTAGTAAGCACAATACAGTGTAATTAAAGTTGATAAATAAATACCAAAGGACTAAGACACCTGATAACCTTATGATAAAATATGTCATTCATGCTTCTAATGGCCCGTTAAGCAATCAGTCATGTTAGTGCAGTTATGTTGGTGACTTTAAACCTTAATATTTTGGACCAATAACCCAAAAACTAAGTAGAGGCTTATACCCGCTATAATATTGCGAATAAATTCCAATTTCACCTTTCAACATAAATAAATAAAACTCAAGTACCAAAACGGTTCAGGTGCGCTATATCGATCAAAATTCGAGATCTCCGCAAAAAGTGGACCAGGCCACGCGCTCTCCGCTCGCACGCCGCGTCTCCCCACACGCGCGAGCGAGACGGCAGCGCTACCACCGTCGCCCACACATTTAGAGGACGGTACAATGAACTCAAGTTCGAGGTTGGACAGTCGAAAATGCGGCTGTCTCTCTCTTTTATTGAAGAAAGAGCGAACGCCTATCACGAGCGTTGATTTTAATTCTACTGTTTTAAAAAGATCAAACCAGTCTTGTCCAGAGAGGTACAGACATTTTTTTTGAAAAAAAAATCTCAATTTTTCTTTTACGTATAGAAATGACTGTCAGCTCAAATATATCCATAAACAAAATTAGTGTGAAGTGAAAGTTACGGGTGTGACTCTTTAGGCCTAAATTGTACTCTAATTTTTCAAAGATCTAGGTTACGTCTAGATCCAAAAAGTGGTTTTGTTGTTTGGATTTCCCATTCTGGACAGTTGGATTTTGGATTCTGATTCGAATCTCTTATTGGAACGAGTGAGTATTCGTTGTAAGTTTTAAAATATATTTTTTTCGATTTTAAGTTGTGCAATCCCACTGTTGGTCAAAGTTGACCCAAAAATGTTTACTTAAGTCCAATTATATTGGATTTGACTTAAAATTTCTATTATATGACTGTTTATTTTTTATTTAATATTGGTCAAAATGCACTCATGTCCGAGATTGACCCTAAGGGCATTAAGCATAGAGTAATAGTTGAAATTGGGAAGGCTTTTGCCCAACAGGGGGATGGTGTAGGCTTAGAGAAAAATTGACAAAATTCCTTTTAAATTATTGACCATGCTACGGGTCAATAATGGTTTGTTATAGGTGTAATATGTAGAGCAATTAAAGCTGTCAGTCCCAAACACAATTTAAGCTGGCCTTACCAACCCTTGTCAGAAGATCTCCAGGACAAAATAGGAATAATGTCACATGTGATTTTTGACAATTTTGTTAAGCCCACACAACAACTTAAATTAACTAATAAACATTGAATATCGTAAAGTATTTAGGTATGTAGAGTCAATAAAAAATCTTAAATAAAATGGCTTAATTGAAGCCTAAGGGTTCCCCATTGAGGCTTCCTAAATAGGTACTTGTAAATAAAAATCCCTTAAAAATAAACTAATGCTAAATAAGCTCTTGATTAATAAGCTCTATGAGCTTACCATAAATAGCTTTTACCATTAGTTACCTATTGTAAAATAAATTGCACCATAATTGGCCAAAATACTTTTTTTTTACTTAAGACCAGGGATCCTTATTATGACTACACTGTGCAGTATAAATAAAAAAAAATTACTACCTACCAAAAACAAACAAGGGCCTTTTAAAAATAAATTAAGTCGTTCTTAAATCTTTGGAATATTATTTTAGCCTTCATATGATAAAAAATATTTTATATGTAGAAGGGCCCTAAACATAAAAAATACCAGTAACTTACAAATGTTTCAAATTAAAAATAAAAATTAAGGGCCCTACCCACCCTAAGGGCTTTTATCATAAGTTGACTTCATCCTATTGCACAATAAATAACATTATTATTAGTTAAATAAATGTCGCTCGAACTAAGCATGAGAAAAACATACACATACATAATAAGCCCCAAAAAATATACACAGTATGAAATAAAATATTTTTCTTTTTTCATTCCAAAGTAATCAGGTGATGTTGCAATTTGTTAATGGGTAGATTTTTTAAATATTTCGCCCTATGTTTCTTAGAGAAAAATGTATAAATGCAACCCTTAAAATTATGGGATAACAAAAGTAATACTTTGTCTAAAAATAACTGAGGGTACAACAGCCCTTAGAACAACATTGTTCAGAAATAATTATGACCCTGTAAGGATTGCCCAACTAACATTCATTAATTTTATTTTTACCATACGAAACCTCAATGTCAAAAATAAAAAAATTAAACAAATTAAAAATTTAATTTAAGGGGAAAAAAATATATATTGGGTATGTATGTATTGTTTATTATTATTTATGTAATGTAATAATATTAATATATAAAATAATGTATATTTCTGCCATTCCCAATTTCATTTGTTAAACTACTTTGCACTGCCTTCCCTTATTATTACGAATACGATATTTCTTTCCTCTACCCAAAGGTTGTCTGGAAGAAATCGCTACAAGCGATAAGACCGCCTTATTGTATTGTCTGTTGCTGTTGTATCATGCTTGTATTTTATTTTTGTGCAATAAAGAATATCTATCTATCTATCTATCTATCTATCTATATGCCAACCAAATTCAAAAAGTCAGAAATTTCATATAATTTTATAATACAGTGGTGATACCTTAACATTAAAAAAAAGAAAGAAATGCACTTCTGTCCCATCCATAGTTAAAAGTGCGACTAAAATAATAGCAATACTCTGTCAGATTGACGTAGGTAAACCGCTAGGCAATAAATAACTAATTAATTTAAAAAATTGTTTATTGTCTCTTATTAAATTAACAAAAATACAAGGTTGACATTATGCAATAAGTAGTAGGGAACAACATTTTTCAAATGTACGGGAATGACACATTGACATCTGTCAGTTTACTTCGTCTAATTAATAATCTGACTTTACACAATGTATTTTTAATTTTATCAGACAAAAATATTCATATTTGTTACTTGACATAGTAAAAAGTATTAAAAAATAAATTAAAATACCCAAAAAAAGTTACTTTACCCAATTATTTAATAAATAAAAATAATTAAATATGATTGTGTTCAAGGACATAAAACCAGTTCCTTAGCCCTTAAACAAGTCCTATCGTGTGCAATTTAAATCGAGTTGCGTATTATAGCATTTGAAACCAAGCATAAGGGCCCCTAACCCTTGAACGAGCCGTGCAGTGCCACAAAAAAAAAAATGACACAAAAGGTCGCATCTAGTTTTGTTATGTGACAAGTGGCGGACGAGCAGACGGATCACCTGATGGTAAGAGGCCATTAGTCGTACGATAAAAAGCCCTTTAAAGTTTAGTTACAGGGCTCAGTTTGGCTAGTGGCCCTTAAGCATTAACATATACACCTTTATTTTTTTATCTTTTTCATCCCGAAAACCAAAATAGGTATCGTCAATGAAGCGAAAAAAAAACAGCTGTTCCGTACATTATTGCCGGGTGGATATTCAATTTTGTATGGAACAGCTGATTTTTTTTCGCTTAGGTATTTTGTTGATCTAAAATGCTAAATAGACTTCATTCATGATACCTATTATGAGGTTTTCGGGATGGAAACGATAAAAAAATAACAGTGTATATGTTAATGCTTAAGGCCTCTAGCCAAAATGAGCCCTGTTTAATCAAACCTTAAAAAGGGTTTTTTATCGTACGACTAAGGGCTTCTTACGCCAAACGTTATCCAGTAGGATCCAAAAAAATATTTTATTATTGCCTTGAATAAAAAAATACTTAAAGGCTTCACTTCTATTAATTTAAGTCAAGGCTTTAAAAAAATAACTATACCCAAACCCAATATCCTAAAGGTTGCCTGAAAGAGATCCCTTATGGGGATGATGAATATAAGGCCGCCTTCTTGGATACCTAGTTTTAAGTTTTTTAGGTGTTAATGTTTTGTGCCATAAAGGTGTATCGTATTTTTCTTTGTCTAATGCCATCTAATACCTAAGCCCCTTGGCTCTACAATTAGCCCCATCAAGGGCTAACTAAAAAAACAGTTTCCAATTAAGTCCCTAAAAATCCCTAAAGCATTTTCTAAAATGGGCCATAATTAAAAAAAACTCATAGGTTGGTACTCACTTACATTATAAATACTTAACATTAGTAAAAACCTTAGTGGTTTCTTATTGTGGTATAATTGATTACTTTGTAATTTAAATTGAAATGGTAAATAAATTTAAACAAAACATAGCTACGTGAGATAATGTTTTTCTTTTAATTTTTAATATAGTGAATCATAAATAAATATCCAAACACTCGTATTTTGTTATAATAACAAAATAGGAAGTCAGTTTTTTTCGTATTCTTTTTTATGTTTTGTTTTTTAATAAAAGAAAACAGGGACATTTAATAAAAAATATCCGATTTTTTTTTATATTATTTTATTTTATTAAAGGTAAGTAGCGCACTTGTGACACCACTGGTGTTGCAGGTGTCCATGGGCGGCGTTAATCGCTTACCATCAGGTGATCCGTCGGCTCGTCTGCCACCTATATCATAAAAAAACATAGGATCCATGGTGTATGTTGACCCCATGGAATCTTTTTTTCCTCTCCTACCGTTTGAGTTCCTACTTACAAAACATTAGTCTTATCTACGACACTGCCTTTTTATAATCATACAATTTTCAATTCCAGTAGAAATCTCTACGAGACTAACACGTGAGAAAAATCCGCTAGATGGCGTACTGTGACTGAGGTCTAACTTCAGCATTGATCATTTCATTCGTCAAATTGTATTTTTCCAAATTTCAAAATCAGTTAAAAAGTTCGCCATCTAGCGGATGTTTCACTCGCGACCCATATTTAAAAACAAAAAAAGCCGTGAAATAATGTCACATCTAGTGTTTATTATAATTTGTTCTGTAAAAATAACCTGATGTGGTTTTGAGAATTAATTTTGAACGAGAAATAAAATATAAAAAAAATAATTTCTACTTAATTTTTTTTCATTAAAGAGCTCACATTTTTTTAAGTGAATTTACCACATATTAATAAAAAAAAGTAGTTTCATTTTAGTAATTATCAAAGGTAATTTCAATTAATTAGATGGGATTCCCGTTAAAAGGGACTAAAGATACCCTTTAAAAATGTTAGTTTTAAGTGTTTATGATATTTTTCATTGATTATATACTTTTTCCCTTTTTTTATGGGATAGGTGGCAGATGAGAAGACGGATCACCTGATGGTAAGCAATTGCCGCCGCCCATGGACACCCACGACACCAGTGGGGTCTCAACATTGAAACCCCCTTTTCCCCGGGATTAGGCCTCCGGTACCCTCACTCACGCAGCGAATCACAGCATTCACAGCACAGCTGCTTCAACCCGGTTTTCTGTGAGGCCGTGGTATCCGGCCTATTCATGCCGAAGCATGGCTCTCCCACGATTATGTTAATCCTAAAAATAAATAAAATATATATATCAATAGATAAGTAGAGTTTGAACATTTAGGGGTGACTCATGTGTAATTACAAATAAATTGTGCAAATAAAAACTTCACTTACGCAGACAATGGCAGGGGTTACAGGGGCAAGGTGCAGGGACTACCTACAGCTCGCGAGAGTGCGTACCTGTCTGACCTACAGATACCTTTTTTATGCTAGAGGCGACAAACGAGCAAGCAGTCACCTGATGGAAAGTTATCTACGCCGCCTATACCTAGTCATTCACGAAATCAGAGAAATCGTTGACATGTTAATGCTTAAGGCCTCTAGCCAAAATGAGCCCAGTTTAATCAAACCTTAAAAAGGGTTTTTTATCGTACGACTAAGGGCTTCTTACGCCAAACGTTATCCAGTAGGATCCAAAAAAATATTTTATTAAAAATACTTAAAGGCCTCACTTCTATTAATTTAAGTCAAGGCTTTAAAAAAATAACTATACCCAAACCCAATATCCTAAAGGTTGCCTGAAAGAGATCCCTTATTGGGGATGATGAATATAAGGCCGTATTCTTGGATACCTAGTTTTAAGTTTTTTTAGGTTTTGATGTTTTGTGCCATAAAGGTGTATTTTATTTTTCTTTGTCTAATGCCATCTAATACCTAAGCCCCTTGGCTCTACGTTTAGCCCTATCAAGGGCTAACATAAAAAAACAGTTTCCAATTAAGTCCCTAAAAATCCCTAAAGCATTTTCTAAAATGGGCCATAATTAAAAAAAACTCATAGGTTGGTACTCACTTACATTATAAATTGGGCCGTCTTCAACAAAGATTATGTTCATAGCTTTCTTCGAAATTGTGCAGCTCTATCGATATTAAAGATAACTAATTTAACTTATTGGAATACTTGAAAAAAGATAATAATTTATTCGGCCAAGTGTGAGCCGGACAAGCTACGTGAGATAATGTTTTTCTTTAATTTTTTAATACAGTAAATCATAAATAAATATCTAAATAAGGGAAATATCTTAATAAAAAAATACCCGAAAAATTAAGATTTTTAAATATTTTTTTTTATCAAAGGTAAGCAACGCACTTCTTACATAACTAATTTAACCTAAGAATTTAACTTATTGGAATACTTGAAAAAAATTTATAATTTATTAGGCCAAGTGTGAGTCGGACGCACATACAATGGGTTCTAGACAATTTAACAGTTCCAGGGAAAACCTTAGCCTGGGACCCACACTGAAACGCTTGAAACTTTGCAAAAGATGTGACGTCACTAAATAACGTGAGTGAGCTTTGATACGGAATTAAGTATTATGCAATTTTTTGCAAAATGTGAGTATTCAAACATTATAATCGAACCCAGGACCCCGAGAGCATGGCCCGGTACATAAACCATTAAACCAACAAGGCGTATTAAGATAAAAAAAATTACGGCATCGTCAAACAATATAACATCAAAGATAAACCGACCGATAAGATTGCGACCGTGGGAGCGTCACGCTTTGGCATGAATAGGCCGGCTCGACCGGAGTGATACCACGGCCTCACAGAAAGCCGCCGTGAAGCAGCGTCTGTGCTGTTTTTCGCTGCGCTTAAACGGAGGTTAAAGGTTAACAGCGGACTTGTGACTCTACCGTTGTTGCAGGTGTCCATAGGCGACGGTATTCACTTACCATCAGGCGATCCGTCTGCTCGTCTGCCAACTATCACATAAAAGAGCGAATTTTGTCGAGGTTATTAGAGGTCATTGATGCCAGTGAAATGGCGTGAAATCCCTAAAAACGAAAAAGCGTGGCTAAACTAAATATAGCGAGCGCACACCGCGTATGTGTGTGTGTGTGTATACATACATGCGTCATTGTATGCGCGAATTTAGTCCCGAGACCGGATCGCGGCGGGCGACCTTGCGCAGGCGCCGGGCGTTCGCATTGTCAGGGACGTCACGGCATCGCGGCATAGTTATTAAAAAATATATAATTTACAACCAAGTCGAGCAAAAAAAGCGGTGCGGCCGTACCTCCTTTTCTCGAAGCAATTCAGATTCATTTCGACCCCCCTATAATTTCGTTGTGGATAAAACAAGAGGTCTGAATTTTCAGTAACTAATCAGGCATTGTAGAAACACGGTATATTTTAAATTTCAGTCAATTTGAACCTGTAGTTTAAGGATGCTCTTGTATCATCACCGACTATTGCTGAGCGGCCGCCTGTTTGGCACATACCTACAGGGATAATGTTGTCCTACTTTTCGTTTAATATTTATGTCTAGGTTATGTTTCTAATTAAGTTTCCTTGTTTTGTAATAAAGTCCAAATAAAGTTATCATTCATTCATTCACGCCTCTACCCTAGAGTAACATAGAGGCATCAGTCGGCTAGCCAGTGCTAGCGCCATCTAGAGGAAAACGACCAATATTTAACGGCTATGTAATAGGGCCACCTTTGAGAATCAATCAGGAGGACATTAAATAAAATATCAGAAATAATTTTATTGGCTATAATAACAAATTCCCAATAACTTCTAGATCTCTGGTATATATCCTATTCTTTTTTTTAATTGCTTATGTGGGCAGGCGACATTGTTTCGGGGACATGCTTTACTAGCGCGATGTAAAAATGCATAGTGACATTTACCGAAACAACGCTGAACCATCTGCTTGATTGCTTTTTAAAGCTACATCTGCTTTTTACAAGCTCCATCTAACGAAACCGCTGAACTATTTTTCCCATACTAAAGAAAAACTACCAAGTGAAATGACCCAGACCTCCACCCAGCGAAACGTACGGTGCCCACATCTAGAGTTTATGTATTGTCTTTTTGCAAGGCTACTCCAGTATTTACGGCTGATCGTAAAAAAATTTTGGCTCTGCTAATGATGGAAGGTCAACTCCTTAACGGTTAGGAGTACCATTACTACTGGTCCGCTATAATGAGAAGTGGAACTGGCGAAATTGCCTTTTCCACCGCAAACAACGCTGAACCATCTGCTTGATTGCTTTTTAAAGCTACATCTGCTTTTTACAAGCTCCATCTAACGAAACCGCTGAACTATTTTTCCCATACTAAAGAAAAACTACCAAGTGAAATGACCCAGACCTCTACCCAGCGAAACGTACGGTGCCCACATGTAGAGTTTATGTATTGTCTTTTTGCAAGGCTACTCCAGTATTTACGGCTGATCGTAAAAAATGTTTGGCTCTGCTAATGATGGAAGGTCAACTCCTTAACGGTTAGGAGTACCATTACTACTGGTCCGCTATAATGAGAAGTGGAACTGGCGAAATTGCCTTTCCACCGCAAAAAATTTTGAATTTAGTCGTCGCAATGTAAAATGTCCCTTATAACGGGAACAAAGAAAAAAATAGTATGAATAAATGATGCATTGACTGTACCCAAGGAAAGGGTTTGAGCGGAACTCAAACCCTTCGGATCAATTTAGAAAGCGAAATCTCTTAAATTGTCTCGAAATCTCGTCTCGGATCTAGGTGTGTTGGGAGTCAAATAAAATATATATTTAAAAAACTGGACCGAAGTTACAAAAAAAACAATGTTTCCATGATTAAGACACTAAATTCTATTTGTATTCTAAATTTGAAGCTTCTATGTCTGCTAGAAGTTCCTTGGACTTATGATGATCGGTGAGTCAGTGAGTCAGTCAGTGAGTGAGTGACAAAAATCAAAAACTTACTCTTGTATCAACACCGACTATTGCTGAGCGGCTGACTAACCCGGACGGCCCACCAACTCGGACGCTGGTTTCCAGCGACTACCATAACATTATTGCGCATCTGTTCCATATCTATGCAACAGTCGCATGTATAAAATTGAGACAGCAAAAAGGAAAAAAATAATTGAACAGATGCACAATAAGCCATACAAAAAATAATAAAAAGAAAGACCCGTCGACATTAATAAACTTATCTACAGACCGACCAAGACCAAAAGGCACTCCAGTGACATTGACTGACCGGATGGCGCAATTGGTACTGACCCTGCCTCTTACGCCAAAGGTCGTGGGTTCGATCCCCACCCTGGACAAACATTCGTGCGATGAACACTAACACGTATCTATATATCTATCTACCGGGAATCGAACCCATTGTCATTTGTCTCACATCTGGGTGTGCTGGGAAACCTCTTACTATATTTATTAGTACACATAACATAGTCGTGGGTTCGATCCCCACCCTGGACAAACATTCGTGCGATGAACACTTGGGTTTGTTCAGTGTCTGGGTGTAATATATGTATTTAAGTATATATTTGTGTTCCTCTGTTGTCTGATATCTGTAACACAAGTGCTTAAGCTACTTAGTACGGGATCAGGTCAACGTATGAGATGTTGTGAGAATTATTATTATGTTATATTATTATTATAAAACGTTTTTTCTCCGAAAATGTCAAAACATTATCTGTTCCGTAGTATTTTAGATTTTCGCGTTGCATTATAACTATAATGTATCAATACGGGGATTAACACAATATTTATTATGTTAAACAACATTGTGTACTCACATATTTGGCCCGACGTTTCGGCTACGTTACAGCAGCCGTGGTCACGAGCGGACTAATATACGACCCGTAGCGGTTTGTTAAATAGTTTTTTAGATTTTCGCGTTGCATTATAACTATAATGTTTGAATACGGGGATTAACAGCAGCACAGAGCAGTCCGCTCGTGACCACGGCTGCTGTAACGTAGCCGAAACGTCGGGCCAAATATGTGAGTACACAATGTTGTTTCACATAATAAATATCGTGTTAATCCCCGTATTGATACATTATAATTATCTGTTCCGACCTTAGACAATTAAACTTGCGTGCTACGGGCCGGACGAAGCGTTTCGCCGTGGCCCAATGCGAACACTCCGCGCGTAGCCCGGTAGCCGCGCTCCAGCGGTGATTCACAGACAGCGCCGGCCCGGGGCTCCGTTCCCAACCGAGCACTAACTTGCTTCTTTGGAAATCGTCTGATAGTTAATTACGGTCATGGTGATCATTGGGCAGCCAGGGATACCATCTGTTCCTTATTAAATAAATAAATATTTCACAACATCACATACATTGATCTGACTCCGAGACAGGTAGCTCAAGCACCTGTGTTACGGATATCAGAATCAACAGTGGGATTACAAATATATAAATATAATACTTTTTTTTTGTAAATACATACTTATAATTCATAAATAACGCCCAGACCAATACAAACAGTATGTTCATGCACACAAAGTTTGTACTATTGATCAACAAAGGGTTTATTTGTGACTTTACTGGTGTCGCGGGTGTCCATGGGCGGCGGTAATTGCTGACCATCAGGTGATCCGTTTGCTCGTCTGCCACTGATCACATAAAAATAAAACATAGTCAATCAAACCGTCGTTATTTATTACTATTGATATTGGCATAATTAATGTTTTTTTTTGTTTTTAGCAATGTTTTGCAATTTATTTTTAGGTATGTAATTAATAAGTATATAATTATTTTTTTGCGACAGATTGCAGACGAGCAGACGGATCGCCTGATGGTAAGTGATTGCCACCGCCCATGGTCACCCGCGACACCAGTGCGCTGCCAACCTTTAAACCCTTCTCGCTCACGTAACGAAACACAGCACAGTGCTGCTTCGCGCCGGTATTCTGTGAGGCCGTGGTGTCACTCCGGTCGAGCCCATTCATGCCGAAGCGTGGCTTTCCCACGGTCAAAATCACGGTTGTGGAATGAAACCTATGAGAGCTAGGGATTCTGTCAGTTCTTCCCAACATATTACAATGGTGGTCTATCGACATCTCAGTGTAGACAGGGAGTCCCAAGACTATGGTCAATGAAGGGAAAGTACCTTAAAGCTACTATTCCACATGGTCATTTGTAGCATGCTTAAAAAGCATGCCAAATATGAGCATGCTTAATGAACTGTCCACATTTGCTATCAATAAGCATGCTATTAGCCATCTATGAGCATGCTTAATGAACTGTCCACATTTGCTATCAATAAGCATGCTATTAACCATCTATGAGCATGCTTAATGAACTGTCCACATTTGCTATCAATAAGCATGCTATTAGTCATCTATGAGCATGCTTAATGAACTGTCCACATTTGCTATCAATAAGCATGCTATTAGTCATCTATGAGCATGCTTAATGAACTGTCCACATTTGCTATCAATAAGCATGCTATTAGTCATCTATGAGCATGCTTAATGAACTGTCCACATTTGCTATCAATAAGCATGCTATTAGTCATCTATGAGCATGCTTAATGAACTATACACATTTGCTATCAATAAGCATGCTATTAGCCATCTATGAGCATGCTTAATGAACTGTCCACATTTGCTATCAATAAGCATGCTATTAGTCATCTATGAGCATGCTTAATGAACTATACACATTTGCTATCAATAAGCATGCTATTAGCCATCTATGAGCATGCTTAATGAACTGTCCACATTTGCTAACAATAAGCATGCTATTAGCCATCTATTAGCATGCTCAAAAATCGACCGGCGTGCGATTTTTGAAGATGCTCAAAATTAGCATGATTTAAGCATGAAAATAAGCATGTGTAACAGTAGCTTAACTCATTAAGTTAGCATTTTTTCCAATCAACGAACTCAATGAGCTACCAACGCTGGTGTTTCCGAACAGACACGACCTGGTGATCTTCAAGAAAAGAGCTCATTCCTCCTTTAAGAGCCGGCAAAGCATCTGTGATGCCTCATGTGTAGCAGATGGCCGTGGTCGGCGGTTTTCACTTACCATCAGGTGAGCCGTCTGCTCGTTTGTCCGCTATAATGTAAAAAAAAATAAGACCCTTCCAACGCCACCTCATTTGTCCATTCTGATAAGTAGTTTAGAAGATATGACAAAACAGATGAACAAAAATGCATGTACCTACATGTAAAAATCATAATCCTCATTTTTGTTTTACCGTAGTCAGGTACAAAGGACACGAAGTTCGAGAGAGTGAGGGTATTGGAGGCCCAAACAGAGAGAGAGGAAGTATTAAAATGAAAGGTTGACAGCATACATGTGACTAGACTCTTGTTGCCGGTGTTCAAGGGCGGCGGCAGACGCTTACCATCAGGTGATCCGTCAGCTCGTCTGCCACCTATCACATAAAAAGACTATATATACTGTGGCAACACCAGTGGAGTCACAAGTGCGCTGCCATTTTTTAAACTCCCCCTATTTTGTTAACCGCATTACGTTTTTTTTTAAAATTGAAAAAAATAAAAAAAAATTTAAAATTGAAAAAAATAAAAAAAATGGGGGTCTCCATACTTGAAACTGAAACTCAATTTTTTTTTTTCATCAAACCTATACGTGTGGGGTATCTATGGATAGGTCTTTAAAAATGATGGTGAGGTTTTTAACATAAATATAATTAATTAATAATAAATGAATTATAAAACTAAGAAAAATATATGATGTACATAATCATGAAAACTAACAACGAAAATTGGTTTGAACTAGATATAGTGGGTAGTTTTTTTTGATACGTTATAAACCGTAAACCGCAATTTACCTTCCATATATCTTACTTGCTGTTACGGAATCCTTCATGGGCGAGTCCGACTCACGCTTGGCCGGTTTTTATTTTTATTTTTTTTCGTACACCATGTCTCGGTTAAACATAGTGGCCTTGATTCTGTAATCTGACATCTAATTTATAAAACAATGTTTAAGAATAAATATAATCTTTGATTGATTGTAGTTTCAAAAAGCACCAAAAATCCATGTCGTGATTTCAACTTCAATTTTGACATTGAGCTTTCGCCCTCGGCCCAAAATCAGCGAAAATGACGTTGGATCGATACGCGGCTCTGATTGGTCAGCCACAGCCGGGCAGAGGGCGCCACAGGCCAATAGAAAGCGCTTTCTCTGAGGGGTTCTAGTAACTCTCTTTGAAGGTCGGGTTGACGCCTTTGTGCAATGAGATGTGATTACAATTAATGACATTTAAAAAAATTTCAAAGCTTTTCATCCTTTTGGGAAATGAATAACTTGCTCAAGTGTTACGGATATCAGAATCAACAGTGGAATTACTAATATACCGATATATTTTTATTGTTTTGTTATGATGAAACAGAATTAAATGAATATTTCACAACATCACATACATTGATCTGACTCCGAGATAGGTAGCTCAAGCACTTTCAGAATCAACAGTGGGATTACAATTATAGATAGATAGATAGATATTCTTTAATGAACAAAAATAAAATACAAGCATGATACAACAGCAACAGACAGTACAATAAGGCGGTCTTATCGCTTGTAGCAATTTCTTCCAGACAACCTTTGGGTAGAGGAAAGAAATATCGTATTCGTAATATAATTCGTAAGGGAAGGCAGTGCAAAGTAATTTAACAAATGAAATTGAGAATGGCAGAAATATAAATTATTTTATATATACATATAATAATTTTCTTTTGTATATACAAACTTACAATACATAGATGATACAATACCAGACCGATACAAACAGATATGTTCATGCACACAAATGTTTGCATTGTGCGGGGATCGAACCCGCAACCCTTGCACCAGAGGCAGCGTTCACTACCACTGTTCCAAACGGGTCGAGAATTGCTTATAAAATAAATAAAAAATATTACTGACTGTTTACCTTTTATGATAAATTATAAAATGTATAACTTATATAATGTGCAGGCACACACACACCTCCGGTCACGTAAAACAGACATACACACACACATACAAACACACACATAACAATTATTGTATCTTAAATTTTAATTTAAATTAATTAATTTAGTGAGTTTAGTCTATTGCCACTATGCTATAGAAGAGAGGTGTTGCCTATCACAAGCAAATGAGCTTAAAAGGGAGCAAGCATCATACACAAAATTATTGTTATATTAAATAATTAACAACATGGTCGATTCCCCTTACTTGTTAAGCAAATTGTTTTATAAGTGTTCCAGACCTAGCGCGCGGCATAAGAATACGTTTGCTACTCCTTTATGTAAATGTAATTACAGGAAAAATAGTTTTATTGTTAGAGCTTGGAATAAATTTAATAGCAGCTATAACCATATCGACATTTTTCATGATAAGATTACAGTTTTTAAAAAATCTTTAGTCTTGAATTAAATTAATGAGTACCAAAAATAATCATCCTTTTTCGCATTTTTTTTTGTATTTTGTCTCACAACACTAAACGTATTAATTTGTAGTGGAAAATTTAAATTGCTGATGTATTATTTACGTAATTTTAGAACAGAGTACTATTTAACAGCTGTATTTATCCTTAATAAAGAATATAAATAAATAAAATGTATTAGACTAAGTTACTGCAGTAAACATGTTTGTATTTGTATTATTGTTTACATCCCGAAAATCTCATAATAGGTATCGCGAATGAAGTCCAATGAGCATGATCAACAATAAGCAAAAAAAAAAAACAGCCATTCCATACATTATTGCCGGGTGGATATCCAATTTTGTATGGAACAGCTGATTTTTTATTCGCTTATTTTGTTGATCTAAAATGCTAAATAGACTTCATTCATGATACCTATTATGAGGTTTTCGGGATGTAAACCATAAAAAAATAAAGGTGTATATGTTAATGCTTGAGGGCCCCGCCAAAACGAGCCCTTTTTAATTAAACCATTTCGCGTGTTTTATCAACAAAATAAACGAAAAATATATCACCTGTTCCCTTAGATTAAATTAAAATTTTGATTTAATCTAAGCCTGTTCCATACAAAATTGAAATTCCACTCGGCAAACCATGGCTCCAAGAAAGGATATCTGTAAATTCACCCCCTAAGGGGGTAAAACGGGGGTTTTAAGATAGTATGTAGCTTTGCCGTTTTTGAAGTTGTTCGAATGAAATTTAGTATCAAAGTCGAAGTTCGACGTATCGTGAAGTTCATGGAAAACGTAAAAAAAAATTCGAAAATCATCCCTAAGCAAGTAAAATAGGATGTTGAAATGTGGTATGAAAATTTATAAGGTTTTTAAAAATTGTGTCCAGTAAGGAAGTGAGAGCGGGCCACCAGCACATAATAACCACTAACACAATAACCACAAGCACAGAACGACCACAAGCACAGAATAACTACCTGCACATAATAACCACTAGCAAAAGAATAACCACTGGCACAGAATAACCACTAGCACAGAATAATCACTGGCACAGAATATCCCCTAGCACATAATAACCACTGGCACAGAATAACCACTAGCACAGAATGACCACAAGCACAGAATAACCACCTGCACAGAATAACCACTGGCACAGAATAACCACTAGCACAGAATAACCACTGGCACAGAATAACTACTAACACAGAAGAAATCGTAATGCGGTTAACAAAATACATCTATTTACCAAGTTTCAATAGTATAGTTCTTATAGTTTCGGAGAAAAGTGGCTGTGACATACGGACGGACGGACAGACGGACAGACATGACGAATCTATAAGGGTTCCGTTTTTTGCCATTTGGCTACGGAACCCTAAAATAAACCCCGTTTTGTCCCGTGTACATTAATTATTGATATATTCCGAGGAATAGAGCCCGTGAGTCCACTAAATGAATGTTCATTGTTAAATTATTATTTATTGTAATGGTCAATAAAATGTTTCTTTCTTTCTTTCTTTCTTAAATCTGGTGTTTGTATTTGTTTTAGTTACTTTTGTATGGTGTAATAACTATGAACAGCTTAATACGAGCCTTCGGCATGAATGGGCCGCCGGCTCGACCGGAGTAATATCGTCTCACAGAAAACCGGCGTGAAGTAGCACTGTGCTGTTCCGCTGCGTAAGTGAGTTTGGCGTAGGGATTTAGGGGTTTAAAGGTTGGCAGCGCACTATTTACTCCACTGGTGTCGCGGGTTTTTGGGCTGCGGCGATCTCTTACCTTCAGGCGATCCGTCTGCCTCGTCTGCCACCTATCACATAGTTTTTTTTATTTTATAGATTTTAGCAAAACTTACAGCTAAATATTAGTATTCGTATATATTAGTGTATGATAACGTGAATGAATGAATGAATATACTTTTATTGCACTCAAAATAAAGCATGAAAACTTAAAAACTAGATATTACAGGATGTGTACAACGAAGGCGGCCTTATCACTATGAGCGATCTCTTCCAGGCAACCTTTGGATAAAGGACACTTGATGAAGGTGTAGGGCGGTGCAATCTTAAATATTTATTTACTTACACAGAAAGGTTAAATGCAAATACAACGTGTTTATTTATTATCTAGATATATGTATTTATTTACTTAATCAATGTTCAAAATCAAAAGGATTGCACCACCCTCCCCTCTTCTATCTAATGTCCATTACCTGAATGTTGTCTGGTAGAGATCGCTCCCAGCGACAAGACCGCCAAAATTGTACATTGTATCTCTGTATACCTAGCTTTTAAGTTTTTGTGCAATAAAGAGTATCTATCTATCTATCTAAATATGAATATACACACAAAAAAACATACATGGTTGGAGCTTATGAAAAAGTGTAACCATGATTCAGTTGGTCTGGTTCCCCTGTAAAGGGTGGCGAAGGTCAGACGGCAGTCGCTTCATTGTAATAACCAGACCCCACAAATCCTGATTCATGGTCTAAGCGTACCCCGGGCTCCAAAGCGACAGCTTTGGACGCAACCGGGAATTACACGCTAAGATTTTTTTTATGTAACCGCAGACGAGTAGACGGATCACCTGATGGTAAGTGATTGCCGCCGCCCATGGATACCGTGGACTCAAAAGTGCGCTGGCAACCTTTAAACTCCCCTTTCCTCCCGGATTGGGCCTCCGGTACCCTCACTCACGCAGCGAAACTCAGCACAGTGCAGCTTCACGCCGGTTTAAGAATGAATAACTATGTAGAGTTGCAATTGGAGGTCTACATTTAGTCCAAAGTAAAATTAATGGTTTTCACTGAATAGCAGAGCGTCATGGCGCTGCTCCACGACAAACCAGCTGAGTGGTTACCATTTCGGTAACATATAAGTACATTTAATTTTACTTTTGTTTCAATTTTTTATTGAGTTTAATTTTTTGCGAATGTTCTGTTTTAATCTTCTCTTTAAAGTTGGATTAGCTTAGTGTTTCAGAACACGCCTTGCATACGGGGCGACCGGGGGATTTTTTTAAACCTATGTGCGTATTTCTACCATTAGATCGGCGTGGCTACCATATCTGTGACACATACCTACATTCATTTTTTTTTGTTCGATTTTTGTATTGAATTTTTTTTTTGTGAGCTTCCATTTTTTTAAATCTACTCTTTAAAATTGGCAAGTGCTCAACACGTAGCGGAATGAGGTAGACCTGAGGTAAAATGCGAACATTTGTACAGTGGGTTCGGCTGACGTCTGAATTTGCGCAAAAACACTTCGCGGTCGGGCGTTGACCCCGCGCCGCGGGCGATGGTCGCAGGGCCTGGGGACTGACGCGACGCGACGTAGGCACGCGGGGAAAGTTATGCCGATTTAACACCCGACTACGGCGAAGCAAAAAGGAGGATTATGATTTTGACCTGTACGTATGTATGGTTGTTCATCTCTTCCCTCATAACTTCTAAACTAGTTATCATATTTGAACAAATGAGGTGTCGTTAGAAGCGTCTTGATTGTCTTCTGGTTATAGGCGACATGACGTCACGTTAAATTGACAATAGCATCCTCTAGGGGACTTAGAGAAAGGAACTAAAAAAAAATTTGCTTGACACGGTACCGTGTGGTGTATCAAATGGAAGAGCTTTTTTAGCACATTTCAAATATGTAGTTTTATTTACATAACTAAAGATATGTTAAATAAAAATAAAGTTTAAAACTAAAACGGCATAATAATTTCTGTAGAGACAATATTCTTTGTATATACTTTTTATAGCGTGTTTTCGGGTATTAGTTTATAAACTTTTTTTTTATTATAATATTTATTTTTTATTATACAAGCAAGAGTTGCATGTCACGGAGATGAACATGCTGAGGTGGAGTTACGCAAAAAGACCGCGTGAGAAACTCACGCATACGTGGGAGCCTTCATGTCCGTGACATAGCAGACAAACTACTGGAGAGTAGCCTACGTTGGTACGGTCATGTCCTGCGGAAACCGGACAGCTACGTGGGAAACAAATGTCTGGCCATGGCACCACCGCCGGGTCCCGGCAGAAAGGGTAGACCTAAAAAGGTGTGGCTTGACATCGTAAGGGATGACATGCGTGCTAATAAACTGACCATTATGGATGCACAAGACCGCGCAAAGTGGAGGAGTAGAAGTAGGAAAGCGGACCCCGGACTCCGAAGCGACAGCTTGGGACGCAGCCGGGACAAAAATAGTATTGGTGCTATGCCGGACTCTGTGCAAAGAGATACTACTTTTATGCATATTATCGCTGTAAAACCACGGCCTCACAGAAAACCGGCGTAAAGCAGCACTGTGTTGTGTTACGCTATGTGAGTCAGGGTACCGGAGGTACAATCCGGGGGTAAAGGGATTTAAAGGTTGGCAGCGCCCTTGTTAATCCACTGGTGTCCGTGGGCAGCCGCAATCGCGTACCAGGTGATCCGTCTCCTCGTCTACCACCTATCACTTAAAAAAAACATACAAGAATATTTGCTTGTAGGCAATAATCCAACTATTATTTAATTTATTTACGTGTATAATTTTAGAGATCTTTTCTCAGATTAAATAAATAGAAAGGCATTTTTCTCAGAAAACCAGGAAAAAGACATTTGATAGTAGCAGAGGGGTAGGTAACGATATATCTATCCATCTTCACTGAGTTGCAAATATTGCAATTAACGTAATTCGACAGTACAGCGCCGAGACGGCCTCTGTCCCCTGTACTAGCAACCTCGCAGACGTCTGATCCGCCTGTGTGTGTGTGCAGACGCTTGTGTGCAGTCTAGACTAGTTCGCCCCGCGGGTTCGTGCGGTAGGGTTACCATGTGGCTGATAGTACGTATGTAGAGTCTTGGCTGTTACTTCTTCTTTGTAATATCTTTTGTGAGAGTAAATTGGGCCAAATTTAAGTAGAATCCCTAACCTGGACAAAAAATCGTGTAATGAAAACACTTTTTTTTATGCTAGAAGCGGACCTAGGCTATATAACCACTTGCCTAAATGTATTTTACATTCTAATGACATTATGTCATTCAAACAAAAGGTTAAAAGGATGCTACTAGAAAAGAGCTACTACAGTGTTAATGACTACTTATCTGATGAAACGTTATATAATTTAATATTGTGTCATTAAAATAATGATCTAATTTAATTTATCCCAATGTAATTTGAAATATAATTTATTTTAATTTGAGTTATATTGTGACCTATTTGTAATCTGCTGAATGTATCCCATATAATGTAGCGTAATCAATTCAATTTAATTTATAATTCCTAATAATAAACACTGGCCCAATTTTGCATGCTGTTTTTGGCCAAATATGGCGAACCATTGTACAAAACTTAACAGCTTTTATACCTACCCATATTTTGCAAATAAAGAATTTGTATTTGTATTTGGACAAACGAGCAAGCGAGTCACCTGATGGAAAGTAATCAACGCCGCCCATGAACATCGCGAAATGAGAAAGATCGCAGTAGTTCAATAATTTTTTTAAATGCCTCACGACACGACGAAGCTCATCTTAAACACCCACATCATCATCATCATCAGCCCATTTAAGTCCCCACTGCTGGGGCACGGGCCTCCCTCAATCACATGAGGGGTAATTGCCATACTCACCACGCTTGGCAGACGGGTTGGCGAGGGTTTTGATATAAATGCAGAGTTTTCCTTCTCTGGGTGCTGATGATCATGCCAGCAGCTTTGCCTTAGTCGCCTTTTACGACACCTCGGTAAGAGTGAGGGTGGCCTATTCTACTCTGCCGGGGACCACACGGCAAACAAATGAGCCATATGTACCCCACACCCATATGTATGTAACGAACTTTTTGATTTAATCTAAGGTTACGAAGCGTGGCTCTTCCATGACCATGGGAGAGCTACGCTTCGGCATCAATGGCTTGACATTTTTATGTGATAGGCAGCAGACGAGCAGACGGAGTATAAGTGCGCTGCCATCCCCGACGAATAAGTGGCGTTTTCGCCAATAAGTTGGTTCTGTATATATGTATCAGGCTATTGTGGCAAACCGAGGCACGTGAGCTAAGCATGCGGGCGATCGCTTAGCAACATTCAAAATACTAGCGAGAAGATTTTTTTTATGATATAGGTGGCAGACGAGCCGACGGATCACCTGATTGTAAGCGATTACCGCCGCCCATGGACACAGCAACACCAGTGGTGTCATTACGTTGCTTACCTTTTAACCCCCCTTTCCCCCAGATTGGACCTCTGGTACCCTCACTCACGCAGCGAAACACAGCACGGTGCTGTTTCACGACGGTTTTCTGTGAGGCTGTGGTATCACCCCGGTCGAGCCAGCCCATTCATGCCGAAGCGTGGCTTTCCCACGGCTATTTTCATTAGTAGGATGCCCTCGAGAGATTTTTCTGGTTATTAAAAAATCACGATGTATCGATTACTTCGCGTTTGTGCTAGGCTGATATTAAAGACTTATTAGGGTTCCGTGGCCAAATGGCAAAAAACGGAGCCCTTATAGATTCGTCACGTCTGTCCGTCCGTACGTATGTCACAGCCACTTTTCTCCGAAACTATACGATTTTTACATAAAAATTGGAAAAAATAAAAATTGGGGAGGGGGCAGGGGGTTCTCCATACTTGAAACTGAAACTCAAACATTTTTTTTTTCATCCAACCTGAACCTGTGTGGGGTATCTATGAATAGGTCTTTAAAAATGATGTGAAGGTTTTTAACATCATTTTTTTCTAAACACAATACTTTGCGCAAGAGACGCTCCCAAAGTGGTAAATTGTGTGTGTGTGGCCCCCCTCTAACTTTTACAATAAATGAATTATAAAACTAAAAAAAATATATGATGTACATAATCATGAAAACTAACAACGGAAATTGGTTTGAACTAGATATAGTGAGTAGTTTTTTTTTAAACCGTAAACCGCAATTTACCTTCCATATATCTTACTTGCTGCTACGGAACTCTTCATGGGCGAGTCCGACTCGCACTTGGCCGGTTTTTTATGTCATAGGTGGCAGACGAGCGGCAATGATTCTAAGCGATGGTAAGCGATTGTCGCCGCCCATGAACACCCGCCACACCAGTGAAGTCACAAGTGCGCTGCCAACCTTTAAGCCCCCATTCCTATAAATTGGGCCTTAAGTACCCTCTCTCACGCAGCGAAACACAGCACAGTGCTGCATTTTTAATCTAAACCTAGATATAGTTACTCCATGTCTAAACTAAGGTCGCCTTTTGTCTTATTAGAAAAAAATGTCAAAAATGTTCTCCTAGTTAGGACTGCCTCTTTACTCTTATCAGATTCCTTTAAGAATATTTTTGGAAAATTAAATAAAAGTAATATTATTTTCTCATAAGATTCAAGAAGTAAAGTAAAGTATCAGCCTATATACTGTCCCACTGCAGGGCAAATGCCTCCATCATAGAAATCAAGTCATCGCTACAATGACGGGATTAGGCTTAATCACCACGCTTGCCAAATGCGGATTGGTGATCACAATCCCTATGTTCAAAATATTGCAGTGCATGCGTTGTTTTTCGCTGCGTGAGTGAGGGTACCGGAGGCCCAATTCAGGGGAAGGGTTTTAAAAGGTAAGCAGCTGTCACTGGTGTTGCAGGTGTCCATGGGCGGCGGTAATCGCTTACCATCAGGTGATCTGTCGGCTCGTCTGCCACCTACGTCATAAAAAAAAGTCACGGTGTACTTATGTTATTATTACTCTCTCTATAAAAAAAAACAGGGTATCCCTGTTTTTTTATTTTGATTGATATAAAAATATCTTTTATTTTTTTTCAGGTATTATCTACTGCTGAAGCCAGCTGATATTTTCTTGCAGTTTACGAAAAATCATTGCGGAAGGTATGACAACCTTTTTTCAAAAAATAATTATACTCAATCATTTAGGACTTTTGATTTTAAAAGTCTAGGTCTAACTTTTTTTTTATTTTACATTATGGCAGACAAACGAGCAGACGGCTCACCGGATGGTGAGTGAATTACCGCCGCCCATGGCCATCTGCTACACATGAGTCATCACAGATGCAGCTTTTTTCTTGAAGATCACCAGATAGATACGATAGATGACACTTTATTGACTGACCGATGGCGCCAATTGGTAGTGACTCCTGCTCTTACGCCAAAGTCCGTGGGTCCAATCCACCACCCTGGACTTAAACATTCGTGCGATGAACACTTGTGTTTTGTTCGTGTCTGGTGTGATATAGTATTTAGTATATATTTGTGTTCCTCTGTTAGTCTGATATCTGTAACACGAAGTGCTTAAGCTACTTAGTACAGATCTGGTCAACGTATGAGATGTTGTGAGAATTATTTATTTATTATTATTGCACAAAATTTACAGATCTTAGCCTAAGTTTATTTATACTAAAACATGTAGGGTGTGGGGCGGTCTTATCGCTAATAGCGATCTCTTTTTTTCCAGAAAAAAAAAAAAAAACCTCAGGGTAGAGAAAAGTATATCACCAGTCGGATCTTTCGGATAACTATCCATCTTAACTACTCCGAAATCCGTGAGTGACGGTACCGGAGCTGAGGCCTAATCGGGGGAAAGGGGGGTTTAAAGGTTGGCAGCGCACTTGTGACTCCCTGGTGTCGTGGGTGTCTATGGGCAGCGGCAATCGCTTACCATCAGGCGATCCGTCTTGTTATCTGCCACCTATCACATAAAAAAAATGACAACACCAAATTGTATTATTATTATTATTTATTGGCGATCCGTTTGGATCAGTGGTAGTGAACGCTCCCTTTGGTCCAAGGTCCAAGGGTTCGATCCCCGCACAGTACAAACATTTGTGTGCATGAACATGTTTGTTTGTATTGGTCTGGGTGTTTGCTATGTATTATTAGTATAATAATAATAATTCTCACAACATCTCATACGTTGACCTGATTCCGTGCTAAGTAGCTTAAGCACTTGTGTTACAGATATCAGACAACAGAGGAACACAAATATATACTTAAATACATATATTACACCCAGACACTGAACAAACCCAAGTGTTCATCGCACGAATGTTTGTCCAGGGTGGGGATCGAACCCACGACCTTTGGCGTAAGAGGCAGGGTCACTACCAATTGCGCCATCCGGTCAGTCAAAAGTCAAAAAGTATGTATTTACAAAAGAAAAGTATTATATGTAGATATATATTTGTAATCCCACTGTTGATTCTGATATCAGTACCACAGGTGCTTGAGCTACCTATCTCGAAGTCAGATCAATGTATGTGATGTTGTGAAATATTTATTATTATTCAAAACTTTTTTACGCCACTTTTGTCACAATACGCGAACTTAATGTAACTTAATTGTAATACCTACAGGTGACAACCCATTAAAGATTCTGATTAATGCCAAGAGACATTCTCTACCAGTCAACCTTGCAGAAACTCTTGCAGAGAGTGGGTACCTACCGAGCACAAAGCGCGTGTAAAAGTTACAGGTGATAGGTTTTCAGAGTAGGCCCCTGGTTTTTTTATGATCTTTATGATCTTTGCTCAACTAGGGCACTCCCTGTGTTATAATAATAGTAATTCTCACAACATCTTATACGTTGACCTGATTCCGTACTAAGTAGCTTAAGCACTTGTGTTACAGATATCAGACAACAGAGGAACACAAATATATACTTAAATACATCTATATTACACCCAGACACTGAACAAACACAAGTGTTCATCGCACGAATGTTTGTCCAGGGTGGGGATCGAACCCACGATTATGTTATGTGTATTAATAAATATAGCAAGAGGTTTCCCAGCACACCCAGATGTGAGACAAATGACAATGGGTTCGATTCCCGGTAGATAGATATATAGATACAATTAATTGCACAACACACAAAACTGGAAAGCTAGGTATACAGAGATACAGTGTACAATTTATACGGCCTTATCGCTAAGAGCGATCTCTACCAGACAACCTGTTAAAGGACATTAGATAAAGAGAGGAGGGTGGTGAAATCCCAACATTTATTAAAGAAATTAATGTTTTTCATTTATACATACATATATGTATCTTACTGACCGGTAGTAATTTAGGAAATGAACTAAATTTACCCAATCGGAAATCAAACCCAGATCCTTCCACACTTGAGCGCAAATTCTTAGTCACTGAGCCTTACTCTTTGTCTTGCATTGAATTTAAAATTACGCTGAAATCGATGCAATTCAGTCTAGACGGCTATGAATGAAAACTGAAAATCCTGAAACCAGCTGCAAAAAGTCTGGCCCCTGCCCTAAGCCATATCCACCTTTATGTTTAAGAAAATAGAGTTGATAATCTCTTGGTCAATTGACCATTGACAACCCTATGTTGCAGGAAAGTCACATCCCCTTAGCAACTTCCACCCTTAATACTATTTAAATAGAGTTCATTATCTCTTGGCTAGTTGAACCTCGATAGCCCTATGTGGTTCAGTGTGCTGATAGGTCAGGTTTCCAGTAGCCCGCGAGTTTTCGCGGGGAAAGGTCGTGTGTGGGGGTGGCGTCGCTGCTCCGCGAAAAAAATTACGTAAAATCGCGTGAATTAAAAAGTGTTTGTTTTTGTGGAAATTTATTAGAATAAAATACCTGGTGATGTGGTTTGGAACTGGTATTTTTCACTTCGAAAGTGGGTGTGTCAAAAAATTATAGTGATATTTATTTTCTTAGAGTAAAGAATCAATTTAACAACATTTATTTTTCATTTCGAAAGTGGGTGTGTCAAAAAATTATGGTGATATTTATTTTCTTAGAGTAAAGAAATTAATTAAATTCAATTTAACAATATTTTTTTTAGGAAAACGAACTTTGCAATTTATGGAAATATTTTTTTCGAAAATACCACTAAGCTTTATGTAAGTATTGTGTGTGCATATATATTATATGTTTGTGATTTATTAGCGATAATTTTTTATGTGGCAGAAAAGTTATTGAGGAATCGGAAGTATCATCAGTCTGGAAGTTGGCGGTCTTGTACCTCCGTGCCTCGGAAAGCACGTTAAGCCGTTGGTCCTACGCCCGATCCCTCTTCGGTCGTGTCACGCTGGTGTCCCATCGAAATATGAGGGCAAGGGAATAGAGAGTGCACTTGTGTTTGCGCACACATCAGGACCCAACACAAATATCTGTTTCATCAACAATTTGTTTTTTTATGTGATAGATAGATAGATATATACTTTATTGCACAAAAAAAACACAACTTAAAAAAATCTAGGCATTACAGAAACTTAATTGTACAATTTCGGCAGGTCTTATCGCTGGAAGCAGATAGGTAGGTGGCAGACGAGCAAACGGATCTACTGATGGTAAGCGATTGCCGCCGCCCATGGACACCCGCGACACCAGTGGATTTACAAGTGCGCTGCCAACCTTTAAACCTCCCTTTCCCCCAGATTGGCCCTCAGGTACCCTCACTCAAGTAGCGAAACACAGCACAGTACTTCACGCCGGTTTTCTGTGAGGCCGTGGTATCACTAAGGTAGAGCCGAGCCCATTCATGCCGAAGCGTGGCTCTCCCACACAGTGATGTTGTCTTGATTAATTATTTTTTATTACCACCATATTTTTTTAACAGTGGGAGAGCCACGCTTCGGCATGAATGGGCCGGCTCGACCGGAGTAATACCTCGGCCTCACAGAAAACCGGCGTGAAACAGTGCATGCGCTGTGTTTCGCTGCGTGAGTGAGGGTACCGAAGGTACAATCCAGGGGAAACCCCCTTTCCCCTTCCTTTACTTTCAAAAGGTAAGCAGCTGTCACTGGCTTCACTGGTGTTTCAGGTGTCCATGGGCGGCGGTGATTGCTTACCATCAGGTGATCCGTCGGCTCGTCTGCCACCTATATCATCAAAAATACCTTTTGCATGACAAGTACTAGAAAGCGTTTTTTCTTGAAATTTCTTATAGCTACATCACAATGGACAACATTTCATATTTTTAACATGTCCATATTGTTTTTTTGTATGAAAATAGACATAAAATGAACAGACCCATATTTTTTCTTTTTTCAAAATTTGGCCATTTTCATGCATAAAATAATTATTTAAATTCTTTATATTCTAAATAGACGTAAGTGCCAAATGACGTCATCGGACGGCTGAATACAGCGATATTCCTTTGCTTATCATTGTTTTAATAAAAAAAAGGTACTACTGTCAAAGGTAAATAATACTAGTGTCAACATTGTCAACGTCATTCATACATTCAACGATGACAAGTTGTCTTTTTTTTTGACAGTTACATGTCATGGGTTTGGCATTTCGTAAATTTAAAACTATAATGTGCTAAGCAAAGAAATATTTTACATTATGCCGTCCGATGACGTCATCTTACGTTTTTTAGTTTTTAATTTTAGTCTCAGTAAATAAGCAATATAAAAAATTAATAAATATATATTCGAGCAGGGGAAAAGTAAACAAAGAATTGGTATTTTTTGTTTCAGAGCTTAGCAATTTTGAAATATTCTCCATTAATAAAAATACAAATGGTAGCGCTAGGACACCGCGCCGGTGACACAAAACTCGCAATTTAACTGGCTTCCTTCAGGCTGAATACAAACCCAATGTTATTTTTAACATTTCTTTTCAAGTACCTAAGTTTAAATGTATATTCATGTTGCGTACAGCTGAGAAATGGAACTCTCTGCCGGAAGATGTGTTCCCTGAACGCTATGATCTGAACTTATTCAAGAAAAGAGTGAATAGGCTGTTACTAGACAGGCATGATCCATCCTCGGCCACATCATCACTTACCATCTCTTCCTGTCCTCTGAGAATCATTCGTCTGCTTTGGGATCCATTGTTATTATTTTAGTTGCTATACTTATCTATTTATTAATCATTTATATATTATACTAGCTTTTGCCCGCGACTTCGTCTGCGTTCACACAATATCTTTATAAATTATAGCCTATGTGTTATTCTGATCTATAAGCTACATTACTGTAAAGTTTCATTAAAATCCGTTTAGTAGTTTTTGCGTGAAAGAGGAACAAACATCCATACATCCATCCAAACAAACTTTCGCCTTTATAATATTAGTAAGGTATATTATATGTTATATATATTGTATGTATTAGTATATTGATATTTTATTTATGTATTTGCATTTAAATTTTCTGTGTAAGTATATAAATATTTAAGATTGCACCGCCCTACATCTTCATCAAGTGTCCTTTATCCAAAGGTTGCCTGGAAGAGATCGCTCATAGTGATAAGGCCGCCATCGTTGTACACATCCTGTAATATCTAGTTTTTAAGTTTTCATACTTTATTTTGAGTGCAATAAAAGTATATTCATTCATTCATTCATTCATTTATCAGGTGAGATTGTGGCCAAATGTCTGGACATTCTAATAAAAAAAAAATGTTGTATCATCCTCCTACAGTTTAATTGTAAAATAATATGAATGAAATAATAAAATAAATATTATGAGGTAAACCGAAGCAGACCAGTCCCCAAAAGTGGACCCTGTATGACGTATGTGTCAGCCATCATTTGACTTAACCATTTTAAAGGGAATGTAATGACCTGCCTTTATAGTGGTTTTAGTAACCATGGTTCTTATTCCCATGCTGGGTAACCACCCAGCATGGCTAACCAGCCATGAACCCTCCTACGGGCTTGGGACCGGCAGCGAAACGAGTTGCCCTGGCAAAATAATGACCGACTGGAAGCCACAGCAGAAGAGACCAAGGGGAAGGCCTAAGAAGAGATGGTGCGATTGCATCGAAGACGTTCTTAAGGCGATGAAAAAGATCATTCACGATATGGAGACGGACAGCCAGGGATCGCGCTTGGCAGTCCATAGTAGAACAGGCCAAGACCCACAAAGGGTCGTAGCGCCAAAGAAAATGACCCGCCACATAGCGCCACCACCTCACACATAGTGCTTAAGTGTATGCGCAAACACAAGTACACTCTCTATTTCCCTTACCATCATATTCCAATGGGACCAGTGTGACACGACCGGAGAGGGATCGGCGCAGGACCAACGGCTTAACGTGCTTTCCGAGGCACGGGAGTACAAGACCGCCAACTTCCAGACTCCGGGCTGACACTAAGAATTTATTACCGAAAACTTTGGTACACATTTTTGGCCCGACCGGAGTATTGAACCTGGGACCACTGCTCAAGCGAGGCAGTGAATTGCGCCAATACACCCTGTATGAATGCCTAAACTCCTCCCATACTATGGACCGACTCAGCGGGACTCTACTTAGCATAACAGATCCCATTGTCAACATAAGCCGTATATTGTACAGTTAATTGAGCGAAAATGTCTTATTTATTACTGGGATACCGATGTATTGGGATTTTTATTTTTATTCTTATTTAGGCGTAGACAGCCAGACGTCCATGTTTTGTCGTAGGCATATCTTAGATTTGTTCACTTCATGTACCTATAAGGGATTCTGGCGGTAGGACTTGAACACTCCGCGTGGGTTGATGCAATTCGAAGGTTTTAAATTAGCTTCTAGTGGTTTTTTTATGTTTGTTCGCCGATCACTTGGCCATTTATGAACGGATTTAGAACTCTCAAATTTTATAGGGACACGTAATGTTTTTGTATCTTTTTAGGGTTCCGTAGCCAAAATGGCAAAAACGGAACCCTTATAGTTTCGTCATGTCCGTCTGTCCGTCTGTCCGTCTGTCCGTCTGTCACAGCCGATTTACTCGGAAACTATAAGTACTACAGTGATGAAATTTGATGGGAATATGTGTTGTATGAACCGCTACAAAAATATGATACTAAATAGTAAAAAAAAGAATTGGGGGTGGGGCCCCCCCATACATGTAACTGAGGGATGAAATTTTTTTTTTCGATGTACATACCCGTGTGGGGTATTAATGGAAAGGTCTTTTAAAATGATATAAAGTTTTCTAAAAAACATTTTTCTTAAAGTGAACGGTTTTTGAGATATCAGCTCTCAAAGTCGTAAAAAGTATGTCCCCCCCCCTCTATTTTTATAACTACGGGGTATAAAATTCTAAAAAAAATAGAGGTGATGCATGCTAATTAACTCTTTCAACGATTTTTGGTTTGATCAAAGTATCTCTTATAGTTTTTGAGATAGGTTGATTTAACTGTAATTTTGGACTTTGCTGCTACGGAACCCTTTGTGCGCGAGCCCGACTCGCACTTGGCCGGTTTTTTCAAACTGCACCCGTATTTGCGCCTGACTGTATTAATTTTGTGGCTCTGCTGATGATGGAAGGTCCACTCCTCAACAGTAAGGAGTTAAAGAGGCAGACATTCATAAATGTTCTCTATGGACTTAAATTGAATAAAGACATTTTTGATTTGATTTTGAAAAATGAGACACTAAACATTTTCTATTTACTGTTATTTAGTGAACAAATTTGGTGTTTATTTGTGCAGTGAAGTGCCGCGAAGTGATCCTGATAATAAGAACCGTTGATCGTATCGTTCTTAACACTGCTATTGTGTCTCGAGTGAGTTGTCACGTGAAAACTTGCTTGGACCTTAGAGTGGTATCGGCAGAATCCTTAGGTTGATAAAACGCAAAACACCGGCGTTTTATTGTGTGACTGTGACTTTGACTGACTTCGACTGTTGATCAGCCACTTATTCTTAATAATTTACTTGACAGGATATCTTCGGGAAGGATCCATACGTTAACGATTTAAAGATCTGAGCAAGTTAAGTTACGATCATGCATTTCATGAAGCGAGCAAATCTACGATATTGCCACAACAATATACGAATATGTGAAATGTCTTCAACTGATTCTCATTTTAATGTCAAATTCTCAATTTATATTGAACCAAACCAACATGGTTCAATATAAATTGAGGAGAAAATTTAGCAGAAAAAATACATTAAAAATAAAATTTTGGTTATGGGTGTTTGTGGTTTCTAGTTTTCCTTTGTACAATACAAAGGAAAACCTTAATTTTGGACCAAGGTCCAGGACAATATATATTAATGTGATGATGTATTAATTTTTTTATTGAACAAAAACACAAGAAAATTAAGACAATAACTAAGAATTAAAATTAAACTAAAAGTAAATAAAAAGGAAAGTTAAAACAAAGTAGGTCCCCGTGGCAGTGTCCCCAAAATGCTGGCAGCGTTACATTTTTGTTCAATAAAATATCCTAATAAAAAAAAAATATTTACAAATTGTAAAATATTTTTTTGTTGTACAAAATTTTTTTTTGTGAAAAGTTGTTTCAAATGGCGAGTGTTATGAATGAGTTTTAGAAATGTATTGTAGGTTTATGGATACACTCTATTATATTTTTTAAACAAAAAATAAGTAAGTATTTAGTTACTTAGTAATTTTGTACACACCATTTTCTCTTTTTAAAATAACGTTAAAGCAAAATTTGCAACGTATCGAATTGCCAAAAAAACTATTTCTATAATAATACCCTGTCTCCACTTGATTGCCCCAATACAATAGTTTTACCCTTAAAAATGGGGTAAAAAGGTTGACAAACCCTACCGATGGAATCAATACGAAACAATGACGAATCGGAAATAACAAAAACTTTTTTTCTAAAATCGGAGTCGGTTACTTTTTTTGAATTAAAAAACGGAATTGGTAAAAACATTCAGATAAATAGTTACTTTTTACATCAATGGGTAAAAACCGATATGTGACGCACAGTTTTTTTCTTTTATGTTGCAAAAAGATAAAGTTTTTTTTTAATTTTTCAAACCGCAATTATAGATCCGTTGGTAATTAAATATTATTGGTTTTTCTACACGGACCGTGTTGCTTTCCTACTGATTTATTTAAATCATTTTTGTAACTCAATCGTCTTCCAGGTTTTCTGTTTTAAATAATACAAATAAATATAATGACCGCAACCTTGATGAGGCGTTGTGACTTATCGCATAAGCGCGAAACGTTGGTACGAGACCTGGTAAGGTCAAATTGAACTTTTATGGCAGTGAACAGGGAAATGTCAAAAATGGCTGCACCCTTTGCTTGTGAGGGTAGCTCAAGTAATAATTGAAAAAGTGGGTAGTTAACTGTCGGAGGCAGTTAAAGTCACTCAACAAAACGCATGTGTTTTGTGTTTGTCGATCTACAAATTCTGACAAGACAGTCATTGTTATATTGTTCTTTTTTTATGCTAGAGGCGACAAAGAAGCGTGTCACCTGATGGAAAGCAATCATCGCCGCCCATTAACATCCGCGAAATCAGAGAGATGGCTGATGCGTTGCCGGCCTTTTTAAAAAGGAGTACGCTCTTCTCTTGCAGGTCCCTAAGTCGTAGCTGTCGGGAAATACTCCCATAGGTAAACTGCTCCACAGAATTGAGGTACGTGGTAGAAAGTTCCGCGAAAAACGCACAGTATTAGACCGCCATCCATCGAGTGATGATGATGGAATGACAATCGCAATTGTATCGTCGCATGTAGGTACGGACAGCCTCACCTCAATCCCTAGCAAGTTTGGTTCAATATTAATTGAGGTTTCACATGTTATAGTAACCTTATCTGTGTCTATCTTTGCTATTTACTTATGAAGGCAGTATTCAATGTCAAATACACTAAAGAAAAATTGGATAGGTAGCCAATTTTTTTATGTGATAGGTCGCAGAAGAGCAGACGGATCACATGTTGGTAAGCGATTGCCGCCGCCAATAGACACCCGCGACTCCAGTGGAGTCACAAGTGCGCTGCCAACCTTCAAACCCCCTTTCAATTGTCGAAGTGAATCTGCTCATCTGCTACCTAGGAGATGTTGGCGCTAGATCTGGTAACCCCGTTGCTAGGTGATTGTTGACGGCGGTGTGCATAGCAACGGGGTGTTATCCATATAATTGACCACATTTCATTTTTAATAAGGTACTGAAATTCTAAAACCGTTTAGAGATTTTGAGCAGTTTAGTATATAAAAAAAATCTTTAGTTCAGTATTTAAGAAGATATTTTGAGAAATGTCCGAATTTCAAAGAGAGCGGCAGTACACCCAGAATGTCTTGATGACTTATAGCTTGGTGAAAAAAAACAAATGTCAGTTTGACAAACCCCAAATAGGTATTTCTTGAATTCTATTTATATTTTGTAGTCAATAAACATAAAACAGTCAGTCAAAGTCACAGTCACTCAACAAAACTGTCAAACCGCGAGTGCTTCGCGTTAATCGACCTACTTATTCTTACGAGACATTAGGTATATTGTTTTTTTGTTTGTCTGTAACAAGCGAATTAAAAATAATTAGCGCAAGATGGCCACTAACATTGACAGTTTACTTTTTAATTTTACGCCGAAGGAATCAGCTGCTCGCAGCCGGAGGTCGCACAAAAGAGGTGTTTTTTTTATTTTTTATTGTTCTGTACACGAAAGGGATGGCACAATGAGCGGTTTTTTTTCTCCTTTTTCGCGAGCTTGCGATCAGCGAGACCTTAGTATGGATGTCTACTTTTTAAAATATTTTATCAAAATATTTTTAGTTGATTCATGTTTAAAACTGGAGAAATTTTAAAATATTTACTTTAATCGTGAGAGAGCTATGCCTCGGCATGAATGGGCCGACACGATCGGAGTGATACCATGGCTTCACAGAAAACCGGCGTGAAGCAGCATTGTGCTGTGTATCGCTGCGTGAGTGAGGGTATCGGACGCCCAATCCGGGGAAAAAGGGGGTTTAAAGGTAGGCAGCGGCAATCGCTTAACATCAGGTGATCCGTCTGCTCGTCTGCAACCTATCAAATAAAAAAAAAACGTCAAATATTTATGGCTAAGCTTTTTTATGCCCGAGGCGATGAACGAGCAAAAAACGGTACGGTGATCACTTACCATCAGGTGACTCGTTTGCTCGTTTGCCTCACTTTCTCATAAAAAAAATAATAAATAAAATCAGTTGGAGGATATTATCATGTAGACAAGACGTGTGTAACTGTTTACTGAAACGACTCAGTGATCCGACTCAGCCAAATGATACACTGTTCCGAATCTCTAATGTTCGCTCCGAATGTATCATTCGACTCAAATGGTACCTACTCGATTTCGAGTAAACCGAATAATCAGAATGAGCCGAATGATCCGAATGGGCGGAGTGAATCAGTCGATGTTCCAAATGAAGCGTTTCACTGTTCCGCATCTCTGCACTGATCCAGATATAAACGTTCCAATCTTTTGAAAGATACGTCTTTGCCAGGTCTAATTTAGCTTAGCCACTGAGCTTATCCACAATATTCTCAATACGTAAGCAATAAAAATAAAACCCTCCAACAAAGAGAACATATGTCAGAACCGCAGGACTCAGCCTTGGGCATAGACAACGCGTAATTAGTGAGACCATAGACAGCGCGGCGGCTTTCTGGAGTCATGGACAAGGAACAAAAGAAATCGACCTTAAAATGCATACTAATATTATAAGCCAGCTTTTGCCCGCGGCTTCGCTCGCGTTAGAATGAGACAAAAAGTTTGCCTATGTTACTATTCATCCCTTCAACTATCTCCACTAAAAAATGCATCGACGTAGTACCTAACATGGGACCGTGAGAAAGCCACGCTTCAGCATGACTGGGCCGGCTTGACCGGAGTGATACCACGGCCTCACAGAAAAACGGCGTGAGCAGCACTGTGCTGCGTGAGTGACAGTTGATCCGTCTGCTCGTCTATCACATAAAAAAGCCTTTGCAATTTGCAAAACCCACCCTCACTTCGTTTCGGGACTTCAATTTGCACAGTGACTTGAAACGTGAAAACGAATGCTTTCCTTGCCTTTTAACTTATGTTTTTTTTTATGATATAGGTGGCAGACGAGCAGACGGATCACCTGATGGTAAGCGATTACCGCCGCCCATGGACGCCTGCAACACCAGTGGTGTCACAAGTGCGCTGCTTACCATTTAACCCCCCCTTCCCCTGGATTGGGCCTCCGGTACCCCCACTCACGTAGCGAAACACAGCGCATGCGCTGCTTCACGCCGTTTTTCTGTGAGGACGTGGTATTACTCCGGTCGAGCCGGCCCATTCATGCCGAAGCGTGGCTCTCCCACTGTTAAACCAGGTTAATGTGCGCGGGATAATACCATAAAAAAAAAAAATAATAACCGACTGATAAAAAAAGGAGGTCCTCAATTCGACTCGTTATATTTTTATTTATGTTTGTTCGCCAATTACTTTGCCATTTATGAATCGATAATGAGACTCTAAAAAGCATAAAATATTTTTTTCTACAAAATAAAACCACCAACTAAAAGAGTACTACTACTAAAAAGTGTAAAATTATATTTTTAAAACACTTCAAATAACATTTTATAACAGTACACTCGAGAAAAGGTGTTACCGAAGTATCGAAACCCTGCGTTTTTTTTTCGGTTTTTATTTCGTAGAATCTTTTTTTGGAATATGGCGTCGAGGCCAAATATAAACTATTTTTCATACTAACATTCCCTTATTCCCGCTGTCCACCCTCTGCTTGTCCACCCCGGGTGGACAGTGAAACAATTGTTAGTAAAATTCCCGCTGTCCACCCCTTCTTGGTTGAAAGAGGGGGAGGACAGCGGGAATTTTTTTTAAAATTGTTTCTCTGTCCACCCGGGGTGGACAAGCAGAGGGTGGACAGCGGGAATAAACCCTAACATTGAACTCCCATTATACCCCCTTAAGGGATGAATATATAATAACCCCTTCTTGCTCCCCTACGCTATAAAAGGAACCCTTGTGCAAAATGTTAAGTTTCTAAAAGATACTGTTACACATGTTTTTATAAGCATGCATGCTATTACCCATTTTTAGCCCTATTCAGCCATTTTTACCCAAACCTTTTTACACGTGCTAAAGTTTTTTTACACGTTTACACGCGCTAAAGTACTCCGCCACACTCCCCCCACCCCCGCTACAGGCAGCAGTCTTAAAAATCGACCATCGTACGTTTATTGAGCATGCTCAAAATTAGCATGCTTATTTGTAGCACATCCGTCCACACATGCTATTAAGATTATTTTAAGATAATTTGAAATGTATTTTTGTATGATAAATAAATAATTAAAAAAAAAGTAGCATTTGCTCAAAAGCAGCATGCTGCTAATAATAAGCATGCTAATTTTAATGCGGTCGATTTTTAAGCATGCTATCTGTAGTGCGGGTGGAAGGTGAGTGTTTTAGCATATCTAAACAAGTTTGCTTATTTTTAAGCTTGTTAGTAGATGGCTAATAAATAGCATGCTTATAGATAGCAAATGTAGACAGTTAATTAAGCATGCTCATATTTCGCATGATTTTTAATTTTAAGCATGCGTGCTACAAATGAGCATGTGCAACAGCTTTAGGTATAATAATAATAATTCTCACAACATCTCATACGTTGACCTGATTCCGAATTAAGTAGCTTAAGCACTTGTGTTACAGATATCAGACAACAGAGGAACACAAATATATACTTAAATACATATATTACACCCAGACTGGCCGTGTGGTCCCCGGCAGAGTAGAATAGGCCACCCTCACTCTTACCGAGGTGTCGTAAAGGCGACTAAGGTAAAGCTGCTGGCATGATCATCAGCACCCAGAGAAGGAAAACTCTGCATTTATATCAAAACCCTCGCCAACCCGTCTGCCAAGCGTGGTGAGTATGGCAATTACCCCTCATGTGATTGAGGGAGGCCCGTGTCCCAGCAGTGGGGACTTAAATGGCCTGATGAAGATGATGACCAGACTCCGAACAAACACAAGTGTTCATCGCACGAATGTTTGTCCAGGGTGGGGATCAAACGCACGACCTTTGGCGTAAGAGGCAGGGTCATATCAGTATAGTTTAGGCACGGTAGATATATACGCTCTACTGTGGTTTAGGCTTTGCGTTGATCCATCAGTCAGTGAGTCAGCTCTCGATTATAGATATAATTTAGTGAGTTGTCCGTGTCGTGATGTTCTCGCGAATGTGGAGAAGGAAGAAAGGCGGTTGAATGCGGGTAGAGCAGCGACGCGGCGCAAGAAGCCTTAGCGAATCGCGCAACATCGGTGCGGGGCAAGTTATAAGCGACGAATTTATTCGCAATGAACAAATTGCCGTTTCCATTTTTTTTTATAAGTAAATGGTAGGCAGATGAACAGACGCATCACCTGATGGTAAGCCAACCTTTAAACCCCCCCTATCCCCTGGATTGGGCCTCCGGTATCCTCACTCACGCAGCGAAACACAGCACAGTGGTGCTTCACGCCGGTTTTCTGTGAGGACGTGGTATCATTCCGGTCGAGCCGGCCCATTCATGCCGAAGCTTGGGTCTCCCACGGTAAATAGCTCAGGTTTGTGATCACAAATCCACATTAGGCAAGCGTGGCGATTAAGCCTAATTCCATCATAGTGGCGATGACTTGATTCTCCCACGGTAAAACGGTCCTTTACAAGCTTTTAACAATTTCCCATAGAAAAAATATTGTACAGCGCCCCCATGTCATTGTCACTGAAATGATCTTGGTCGGTTTGTACCTTAAGTAGGTAATAACTTATTATTACTTTTGTTGTGTGTTATGTGTGCACTTACGTTGGCCGAGGCTCCGCCTGAAAACCAGCGCAGCAGCGGCTTCGGTCACTGCAGCAAGTGCTGAGGTGAGCCTTGTTGGCTACAGAATTTATCCTTTGTGTATTTATGTCATTCATATTTGGATGTGCTTAAATTTGTGTTCTGTAGCCAATAAATGATTCTTTATATTAATTTTTAAACTCAATTTCTGAAAACTTTTTTATTTTTGTTGGACTTTTAACCCCAATCGCGCCTGATAAAGATAATGATATATTTATTTGTTCAAACAAGTGTACAAAAGGTTGTTACATACATAAAAGGTTTCAATATGTCGTTGCCTTTGCGGTATACAAATTGAAATCCCTCTTTATGTTTATCTAATCTTGATTTAAAGCTATCAAAAAGTCTAGGATGATACGCGTTTGACTAGAATTCCATACCTTGGCCGTCCGCATAAAATGTGGAAGCGAATCGCTTCGTGTGGATAAGGAGCAAATTTTACCATTAAATCTAAACAAAAATCTAAAAAAAAAAGGTTAAAGAAATATAGTCTCTGCTGCCAGAGGGACACAAAAGGAGGAGGGAGTCCTCAAAATGCTGGTTGTATTACGTTGCCCCACAAGATCGCGATGGAAATTCGCTGAGCGAAGTTTTTTTTTCCTAAAAAAGAGAGTAAGGTATACTACAATCATTCTGCCAAACTACTAAATGTAGTTTGTCAGCAGCAGTCCTCGTGTTACAATTGAGGTATTTATACATAATAAGTATTAAACAATTTTACTTACAAAGTTCTTATTCTATTTTATTAATTAATATCTAAATATTTTTCTTTCACCCATATAAGAAACAAATTAATTTCTTCTACAAAGTCAGATTTACTCGTCTTAGACTCAGACATCAAACAAACACAGACTTTCATCATACCAGACCAACCCTGAGCAGGAAACGATCCGACGACTTCCAGCCCATGAGGCAGGTAGTTGTCAGCCTTTGGATTTCCCATGCCTTGAACTAAAGGCTAAGTTAAATCAGGGATTTCTTCCCTAAAGAGGCCCAGTGATTCAACATCGAGTTATATGCCGTAACGTTGTAGCGTTCAGTCTCTGTGCCGCATCGGCCGCTGCTCGAAAATTTAGAGTACAATCCCGCTCACCGCCCCCGCTACCGCTCATGCCTCGCCCCACCCTGTACCGTTTCTCTCAGATCCGGTTTGCCGCGACCAAAAAAATGTCTGCCGCGGGTCTGAGTCGACGACCCCAGGGATGCCGGCGCTTGCGCAGCCTGTGGCGGTTTTAATGTGGACCAGAGGACCAACAACGAAACCATCCTGTGACGAACGAGGATGAGAACGATACATAATTTTTAAACCACGTGATTAATTATTTAGAGCCCCTTTTTAGGCCCCTTTTAGAAATTCGCATGATAAATTTAACTTTTCATACAAAGTCTGGTCAATGAACACATTCGAAAAAAAAATTAACACGTGGGTAAATGGATGTAATGATCACATATACACCCTGTACAATGCATCACCATGTATAATGCATCAAGATGCATCAACTGTGGGAGAGCTATGCTTTGGCATGAATGGGCCGGCTCGACCAGAGTGGTACCACGGCCTTAAAGAAACTAGCGTGAACTGTGCTGGGTTTCGCTGCGTGAGTGAGGGTACCGGAGGCCCAATCCGGGGGAAGGGAGGGTTTAAAGGTTGGCAGCGCACTTGTGACTCCACTGGTGTCGCGGGTGTCCATGGGCGGCGGCAATTGCTTACCATCAGGTGATCCGTCTGCTCGTCCGCCACCTATCACATAAAAAAAAGAAATAAGAAAGTCGTTAACGGATCATCTGATGGTAAGCGATTGCTTTTATTAGTTGACGCGCTTCCTACCTTTTCCACTTCCCCTCAATTGGGGTCTCAATACTCTCACTCACTCGGAGTAACACAGCGCAAACGCTTCATACCGGTTTGCTGTGAACTCGTGATATCGCTCCGGCCCATTCATGCCGAAGCGTTGCTATTAATCGTCAGTAAATAAGTTGTGTGTATATAAAACGCCTTGTTGGTCTAGTGGTTTAAGTACCGGGCCCGGATATCGGGGTCCTGGGTTCGATTTCCACGTCGAGCAAAAATCATGTTTCGATTTTTTTTTATGTAATAGGTAGGCAGACGAACAGACGGATCACCTGATGGTAAGCAATTGCCGCCGCCCATGGACACCCGTGACGCCAGTGGAGTCACAAGTGCGCTGCCAACCTTTAAAACCCCACTATCCCCCGGATTGGGCCTCCGGTACCCTGACTCACGCAGCGAAACACAGCACATTGCTGCTTCACGCCGGTTTTCTGTGAGGCCGAGGTATCATTCCGGTCGAGCCGGCCCATTCATGCCGAAGCTTGGGTCTCCCACGGTAAATAGCTCAGGTTTTTCAGGAATTTCTCGAAAATAGCTCAGGTTTGTGATCACCATCCGCATTTGGCAAGCGTGGTGATTAAGCCTAATCCCATTATAGTAGCGATGACTTGATTTCTTTTGTTGTGTGTTATGTGTGCACTTACGTTGGCCGAGGCTCCGCCTGAAAACCAGCGCAGCAGCGGCTTCGGTCACTGCAGCAAGTGCTGAGGTGAGCCTTGTTGGCTACAGAATTTATCCTTTGTGTATTTATGTCATTCATATTTGGATGTGCTTAAATTTGTGTTCTGTAGCCAATAAATGATTCTTTATATTAATTTTTAAACTCAATTTCTGAAAACTTTTTTATTTTTGTTGGACTTTTAACCCCAATCGCGCCTGATAAAGATAATGATATATTTATTTGTTCAAACAAGTGTACAAAAGGTTGTTACATACATAAAAGGTTTCAATATGTCGTTGCCTTTGCGGTATACAAATTGAAATCCCTCTTTATGTTTACCTAATCTTGATTTAAAGCTATCAAAAAGTCTAGGATGATACGCGTTTGACTAGAATTCCATACTTTGGCCGTCCGCATAAAATGTGGAAGCGAATCGCTTCGTGTGGATAAGGAGCAAATTTTACCATTAAATCTAAACAAAAATCTAAAAAAAAAGGTTAAAGAAATATAGTCTCTGCTGCCAGAGGGACACAAAAGGAGGAGGGAAGTCCTCAAAATGCTGGTTGTATTACGTTGCCCCACAAGATCGCGATGGAAATTCGCTGAGCGAAGTTTTTTTTTCCTAAAAAGAGAGTAAGGTATACTACAATCATTCTGCCAAACTACTAAATGTAGTTTGTCAGCAGCAGTCCTCGTGTTACAATTGAGGTATTTATACATAATAAGTATTAAACAATTTTACTTACAAAGTTCTTATTCTATTTTATTAATTAATATCTAAATATTTTTCTTTCACCCATATAAGAAACAAATTAATTTCTTCTACAAAGTCAGATTTACTCGTCTTAGACTCAGACATCAAACAAACACAGACTTTCATCATACCAGACCAACCCTGAGCAGGAAACGATCCGACGACTTCCAGCCCATGAGGCAGGTAGTTGTCAGCCTTTGGATTTCCCATGCCTTGAACTAAAGGCTAAGTTAAATCAGGGATTTCTTCCCTAAAGAGGCCCAGTGATTCAACATCGAGTTATATGCCGTAACGTTGTAGCGTTCAGTCTCTGTGCCGCATCGGCCGCTGCTCGAAAATTTAGAGTACAATCCCGCTCACCGCCCCCGCTACCGCTCATGCCTCGCCCCACCCTGTACCGTTTCTCTCAGATCCGGTTTGCCGCGACCAAAAAATGTCTGCCGCGGGTCTGAGTCGACGACCCCAGGGATGCCGGCGCTTGCGCAGCCTGTGGCGGTTTTAATGTGGACCAGAGGACCAACAACGAAACCATCCTGTGACGAACGAGGATGAGAACGATACATAATTTTTAAACCACGTGATTAATTATTTAGAGCCCCTTTTTAGGCCCCTTTTAGAAATTCGCATGATAAATTTAACTTTTCATACAAAGTCTGGTCAATGACATTCGAAAAAAAAAATTAAGACGTGGGTAAATGGATGTAATGATCACATATACACCCTGTACAATGCATCACCATGTATAATGCATCAAGATGCATCAACTGTGGGAGAGCTATGCTTTGGCATGAATGGGCCGGCTCGACCAGAGTGGTACCACGGCCTTAAAGAAACTAGCGTGAACTGTGCTGGGTTTCGCTGCGTGAGTGAGGGTACAGGCTCAATCCGGGGGAAAGGAGGGTTTAAACTTTGGCAGCGCACTTGTAACTCCACTGGTGTCGCGGGTGTCCATGGGCGGCGGCAATTGCTTACCATCAGGTGATCCGTCTGCTCGTCCGCCACCTATCACATAAAAAAAAGAAATAAGAAAGTCGTTAACGGATCATCTGATGGTAAGCGATTGCTTTTATTAGTTGACGCGCTTCCTACCTTTTCCACTTCCCCTCAATTGGGGTCTCAATACTCTCACTCACTCGGAGTAACACAGCGCAAACGCTTCATACCGGTTTGCTGTGAACTCGTGATATCGCTCCGGCCCATTCATGCCGAAGCGTTGCTAAAAATCGTCAGTATATAAGTTATATGTGTATATAAAACGTCTTGGTGGTCTAGTGGTTTAAGTACCGGGCCCGGATATCGGGGTCCTGGGTTCGATTTCCACGTCGAGCAAAAATCATATTTCGATTATTTTTTTTATGTACCTAATAGGTAGGCAGACGAAAATACGGATCACCTGATGGTAAGCAATTGCCGCTGCCCATGGACACCCGTGACGCCAGTGGAGTCACAAGTGCGCTGCCAACCTTTAAACCCCACTATCCCCCGGATTGGGCCTCCGGTACCCTGACTCACGCAGCGAAACACAGCACATTGCTGCTTCACGCCGGTTTTCTGTGAGGCCGAGGTATCATTCCGGTCGAGCCGGCCCATTCATGCCGAAGCTTGGGTCTCCCACGGTAAATAGCTCAGGTTTTTCAGGAATTTCTCGAAAATAGCTCAGGTTTGTGATCACCAATCCGCATTTGGCAAGCGTGGTGATTAAGCCTAATCCCATTATAGTAGCGATGACTTGATTTCTATGATGGAGGCCTTTGCCCTGCAGTGGGACAGTTTATAGGCTGATACTTTACTATGTGTGTATACACATCTTCATTGGTCGCCAACATAGATAGGGACCCTCGTGTACAATAGATTAAGTAGAGGAATATAAGGTACCGTTATATTCCTCTACTTTATCTATGCTAGTTATAGATAAGTGCTGAGTATGGTAGCTCAGTGGACAAGAACACGCTATTCTGGTAAATACAATGTTGCAACGGCTGTCTGATCCACGCAACCATTTAAGGCGACGGGTAGCCTAACTAGCGACACCATTCGTTTTTTATTGTTAGCTACTAAACCAGATCAACTTAAACAATTTCGGGTTAACAACCTCTCGGCAAACACTTATACTATTTATTAAATAACCATGCACAAAGGTTGGGTCCGCTTTTGTACGAGAAAATTGGATTACTGCCAAAAGCGGCCACTTTTAGCGTGAACCAATTTTTCGCGCACCGTCACGTCACGTCTCAGAAAGAAAAGAAAGAAAAGAAAGAAAAGAAAGAAAAGAAAGAAAAGAAAGAAAAGAAAGAAAAGAAAGAAAAGAAAGAAAAGAAAGAAAAGAAAGAAAAGAAAGAAAAGAAAGAAAAGAAAGAAAAGAAAGAAAAGAAAGAAAAGAAAGAAAAGAAAGAAAAGAAAGAAAAGAAAGAAAAGAAAGAAAAGAAAGAAAAGAAAGAAAAGAAAGAAAAGAAAGAAAAGAAAGAAAAGAAAGAAAAGAAAGAAAAGAAAGAAAAGAAAGAAAAGAAAGAAAAGAAAGAAAAGAAAGAAAAGAAAGAAAAGAAAGAAAAGAAAGAAAAGAAAGAAAAGAAAGAAAAGAAAGAAAAGAAAGAAAAGAAAGAAAAGAAAGAAAAGAAAGAAAAGAAAGAAAAGAAAGAAAAGAAAGAAAAGAAAGAAAAGAAAGAAAAGAAAGAAAAGAAAGAAAAGAAAGAAAAGAAAGAAAGAAAGAAAGAAAGAAAGAAAGAAAAGAAAGAAAAGAAAGAAAAGAAAGAAAAGAAAGAAAAGAAAGAAAAGAAAGAAAGAAAGAAAAGAAAGAAAAGAAAGAAAAGAAAGAAAAGAAAGAAAAGAAAGAAAAGAAAGAAAAGAAAGAAAGAAAGAAAGAAAGAAAGAAAGAAAGAAAAGAGAAAAGAAAGAAAATAAGAAGAAACCACGGCACCATTAACAACCTGTAATTTCTATTTGCGTCCAAAGCTGTGGCTTCGGGATACGCTTGGACCATGATCAGATTCAGGAAGTCAGGTTATTATAGTGAAGCGACTCCCGTCTAACCTGCGCAACCCTTGTCATTGGTCGGCAGCAATCGCTCACCATTAGGTGATGCGTCTGTTCGTCTGCCACCTATGAATAAAAAAATTACATTATGTTAAAAAGGGCATACACGAGTTAGGTTCCGGATCTTTTTCTTAAACCGCGTTTTGAAATATGGGGGACGATGTTTTGTCCTCGCTGAACCTTTAAAAACATATTCCATAGCACTACATATGACTCGCTGGCGTAAGATATAGTATGGACACACCCACCGGAAGCGGGGCAGACTGATAGCGCTATCACTGAGCAAGTATTAAGCGGTGACATATACAGGGTGTAAGGAAAAGGGTATAACATACCGAAAACCGAGAGTCGAGAATGTTGGCTTCTTCTGGGTAAGCACGCTACATCTTAGACCTTATTGTCACTTTCCATCAGGCGAAATGAGGTCAAGTGCAAACCCATTTAATATATAAAAAAACCGTAAATAGGGCTTGCCTTGTAAAAACTTGAAAAAATAGTGAAAAATAAATTGCAAATTTTAAAAACTCCCGACGGCGGCCATCTTGGATTTGAAATTTGTTACAATAAATATATTCTGCTACTCAAGCCCATTTATATGATACCTACCCATATTGTGGGAGTTGTGTTACAACATCTTATCTTATCTTATCTGTTAGGGGCCATTTTCATGGGGCACGTCGACCCTAAGGGATCTTTTGTACCTCCCCTTTCTTTTGCGCTCTTACTCACGAAAGATTCGTTTCATCAGCATCACGATGTCTTTCGGATTGAAGTGCCTGTAGTCTCCTGGTTTAGGATAAGCGTTACCTAGAAGACATATTCTGCCTCTGGCTAGTGTGTTACAACATACAATCCATATCTTTTTGACGGCGGCCATCTTGGATCGATTTTTATCCAACATAGCTAAGAACACACCCCCCTTATTCATCTTTCAAATAAAAAAAAAACAAAATCGGTTCATTTCTTCGGGAGCTACAACACCATTGACTGACACACAGACACACAGACACTTCAAACTTATAACACCCCGTCGTTTTTGTGTCGGGGGTTAAAAATTTATCTGTTATAGTTTCCGAGAAATTAGCCAGTAAAGTTTTTATGTGAAATTGCTTGTACACAACCCTAAAACAGCTGATCTTACTCGAGGCCAGTCACCTCATCGACCAGGATCACAAACTCGTTCTGTAGGAACAGAAGGGACATGCCAACATTGCATTTCCTGCCTACCACTAATATTACTTCTGAGAGATACGTCTGTCGACCAACGCGAGTGTTTAATTCATGAAAAGTTTAGTAAAGGAAGTTCATGGCCTGGTTTTGTTACTGAGTGTTACTTACCTATTTCATCATCATCATCAGCCCATTTAAGTCCCCACTCTGCTGTGGCACGGGCCTCCCTCAATCACAGCAGGGGTAATTGCCATATTCACCACGCTTGGCGGACGGGTTGGCGAGGGTTTTGATATAAATGCAGAGTTTTCCTTCTCTGGGTGCTGATGATCATGCCAGCAGCTTTACCTGAGTCGCCTTTTACGACACCTCGGTAAGAGTGAGGGTGGCCTATTCTACTCTGCCGGGGACCACAAGGCGTACCTATTTATCATCTGATAAAATTGGTTCCTATAATTCCTATCCTATAATTGGGATATAGAGCGTCCTTAGGAGTTCAAATGAAATTCTTTATTAGGTTTTTTTATGTGATATTTGGCAGACGAGCAGACGGATCATCTGATGGTAAGCGATTGCCGCCGCCCCCGTGGATTTTAGTAAAAATATAGTTTGAAAACTAAAACCCGACTACCAAAAAATACGCTCTAAAAAGTACCTACGAAAAAAAAAAGTCTCTGCTAAAAATATCATGCCATATTGCCGTGGTCGTATGCCACCTAATGTAGCAAAACAGATTCATTATAATAATAAAATAAAATCGAAGTGGCATACGACCAAGGCGATAGGGCACAATAATTCCTTACTCTAAGTCCGTTAGAGGGCACTGTAGTCAATTTAACGTGACGTCATGTCGCCTATAACCAGAAGACAATCAAGACGCTTTTAACAACACATCATTTGTTCAAATATGATAACTAGTTTAGAAGTTATGAGGGAACAGATGAACTACCATACATCCATACAGGTTAAAATCATAACCCTCCTTTTTTCTTCGCCGTAATCGGGTAAAAAAATGTATATCTGCAAGACGAGACGGTCGTCTGCCACCTATAACCTACCTATAAACGACTTAATAATGTTATTTCTAACACTTTATACACTTCAAATAACATTATATAACAGTACACTCGAGAAAAGGTTTTACCGAAGTCGGCGCCCAATACTGTCTTGTAATTTAATACAACATTCAATTATTTAATAGGGATTAGTCGCCGACTTCGGTAAAACCTTTTCTCGAGTTTTCTGTTATAAAATGTTTAAGAGTTATCCTTTAACTCCTTACCGTTTAGGAGTTGACCTTCCATCATCGGCAGAACCACAAAATTTCTACAGTCAGGCGTAAATACTGGTGCAGTTTTGAAAAAAGATACAAAAACATTACGTGTCCATACAAAATTTAAAAGTCTATGGCGTTGTAGCTCCCGAAGAAATGAACCGATTTTGTTTTTTTTGTTGTTTGAAAAATGAATAAGAATAATAAGCATCAAATTGAAAAAATATTTTTTTTTCTAAATTACAGATTTCCCGAATTCAAGAAGAGAAAACTTCTAGTCCCCACTTCAACTGCGGTAAAATCCTTTGAAAATATTTTTCAGGTAAGAATTTATAATAAGTACTTTTTTTATATGATAGGTGGCAGACGAGCAGACGGATCACCATATGGTAAGCGATTGCCGGCGGCCATGGACACCCGCGACACCAGTGTAGTCAACCTTTAAACCCCCTTTCCCCCAGATTGGGCCTCTGCTACCCTCACTCGCGCAGCGAAACACAGCACAGCGCTGCTTCACAGCGGTTTTCTGTGAGGCCTTGGTTATACTCCGGTCGAGCCGGCCCATTCATGACGAAGCGTGGCCCTCCCTCTTGGACCAGTCTGTATGTTTCAACCACAATGGCACCTGATGTAAAGCGACGATGAGGTTTAGGATAACACGCGTTCGCCTAGAAGATGCCTGTTCACTCTTGCCTTAAAGATGTAGAATTTCCTGATCTATATCGGTAAAAGAAAATTTTGTTATGAATCCTACCGAATACCGGCGGGTTATTGACCCGGGATCCTCTAAGATTTGTTCGCGGCTGTTGGGGCGCAACAGGTGGGAGCGTCTGCTCCGCGTCTAGACAGGGGGGGGGGGGGGGGGGGGGGCGCTGTAACTATGGATTGATGGAATTCCTCGGATGATAATTAAAGGATTTGGATGGCCTGAGGTCAACGGGTTCAATGAATGAGTTAAATGTGTGAGTAACAGAATTAACTTAAGAACCCACACATACATAATAATAATAATAATTCTCACAACATTTCATACGTTGACCTGATTCCGTACTAAGTAGCGTAAGCACTTGTGTTACAGATATCAGACAACAGAGGAACACAAATATATACTTAAATACATATATCACACCCAGACACTGAACAAACACAAGTGTTCATCGCACGAATGTTTGTCCAGGGTGGGGATCGAACCCACGACCTTTGGCGTAAGAGGCAGGGTCGCTTCCAATTGCGCCATCCGGTCAGTCAATCAACTACATATCTGGGTATCAAAAAATATATATCTGGGTATTTTACATTGAAATAAATTAATTGACTTAGTCCCAAACTAAGGTTTTCTCTTGTACTATGTAAACCAGGAAGAACGAAGGTACTACAAATACTCAGACCTTAACACAAATTCTGTTTCATCAACAAACATTTGTGTTGGTGTCCGCTACTAACCCTTGCGTCTTAGCCGGCGTACAAAGCACTACGTTAAACAGGTGCTCGCAAAAAACACACATATAGAGGGGTTCGATATGTGTGTTTTTAATAAAGTGAAACGACGTAAAAGACATTTTACAAAGTTTAATACTTGGTTTAAATGTCTTTTACGAAAGCTGACTTCTGGCTGAACTATCAACGTAGGGCCTGAACTTTGTATTACGGTTAGAAACTAGAAATTGTACACAGGGGTTCCCTTTATTGCGTTGGGTTGGGGAGCACTAAGCAAGGATTATTGTAAATTCACCCCATAAGGGGGTAAAACAGATATTCAAGGTAAGTATGAAAAATAGTCCTCGGGTCTCAACACCTTATTCCAAAAAGAAAAAAATCGTTTTGCCACAAACATATGACTGACCGGATGGCGCAATTGGTAGTGACCCAGCCTTTTACGCCAAAGGTCGTGGGTTCGATCCCCACCCTGGACAAACATTCGTGCGATGAACACTTCTGTTTGATCGGTGTCTGGGTGTAATATATGTATTTAAGTATATATTTGTGTTCCTCTGTTGTCTGATATCTGTAACACAAGTGCTTAAGCTACTTAGAACGAAATCAGGTCAACGTATGAGATGTTGTGATAATTTAGATATACAATCATATATAATAGGTAAGCGCTTGACCAAATTTCACCTGAATGGTAAGTGATAATATGGTCTAAGATGTAGCTCGATTACCTAGAAGATACCTATTCACTCGCGCTTTGAAAACCCCCAAATTGTAGCCTCTAGGGAACACCTCCTCAGGCAGCTGATTCCACTGTTTCGCAGTACGAATAAGGAAACAGGATTCAAACCTCTTTGTGTGTACTTTTTGTATAATTGCTAGAAATACATGATACCTAAGGTCTTCTTCTTCCTTGCTCTATCCCATTTTAGGTGAGGTCGGCGTTCCTAATCTTCTGGTACCAGGACAGTCTGTCCAAGCTTGCCAGGTCAGGTAGGTTTTCTTTCGACAAAAGTTTTCATACTGTACTTTGAGTGCAATAAAAGTATATTCATTCTGCATTTTTTTTATGCTAGAAGCGAAGCTAGAAACGAGCAAGGGAGTCACCTGATGGAAAGCAATCATTGCCGTCCATTAACATCCGCGAAATCAGAGAGATCACTAATGCGTTGCCGGCCTTTTTAAAAAGGAGTACGCTCTTCTCTTGAAGGTCCCTAAGTCGTAGCCGTCGGGAAATACTCCCATAGGCAAACTGCTCCACAGAACTGAGGTACGTGGTAGAAAGTTCCGCGAAAAACGCACAGTATTAGACCGCCATCCATCGAGATGATGAGTATGGAATGACAATCGCTTGCGTGTTGTTTCTATGTAAGAATTCAGCTGCAGGGATTAGATCAAACAGTTCCTCAGAGCACTCCCCATGATAGAAGCGGTATAGAATGCTGAGGGAGGCTATATCCCATTCTTTAATTCATTCATTCATTCAAAAGTCTCGTCATGCTGGTCCACCATGTCGACGGCGGGCGTCCTTGGCCTCTTTTTTTCTCCTGCAGGTTTAGAGCTCTGTTGACCACGTACTCATCTCTGATACATAAGGTTTTAAGTAGAATTTAAGTTCAGTCCAAGAAGTTTATAGTACCATAACATTCTTGATTCAGTCACTTCCCCTCTTATTCCAAAACGTGGTTTAAAATAAGTAGTGTGATTAATACTGGGAATAACTGAAGAACTAGAATAAACATTATTACAAAACTAAGTTTAACGTTATTTAGTATATCAACTATAATAATAGAGTTAAACCACCCGGACCCCTAGTTTAAAATGGGAACTAAAATAACCTCAAAATTTCGATTCAGTAACCATGACAACTTATCCCTGTGACAGTTCATTCCGTTTTACACAAAAGTTATTAGTGAGAAAGTAGACAATTTGTTTTTTGCATTTAATCCCAAAAAAAAGCAATTCCTATGCATATTACTTGGAAACCATACTTAGGTAAATATTTTAATTTATTGTTGCTTAAAAACCATTTATTAGAATTTTGACTTTAGACAAAACTGTCACTGAACGAATGATTGAATGATTCGAACAATTTTGACACTATCCTGTACTAAGTTGTCTATGGTTAGTCGAGGATTAGTAATAAAAATTTAAGAACTAACATTATTCCGTAATAATCATGATCTTGCTAGTTTAGGATTAAAAGCGGTATCAGAGTAGTTTTTTTATAATAAGAGGGTTTAGATAGATAGATAGATATTTTTTATTGCACAAAAATAAAATACAAGCATGATACAACTGCAACAGACAGTACAATAAGGCGGTCTTATCGCTTGTAGCGATTTCTTCCAGACAACCTTTGGGTAGAGGAAAGAAATATCGTATTCGTAATAAGGGAAGGCAGTGCAAAGAAGTTTAACAAATGAAATTGAGAATGGCAGAAATATACATTATTTTATATATTAATATTATTACATTACATAAATAATAATAAACAATACATACATACCCAATAATATATACATAGATAATTTATAACAAACATTCAATAAAAATATTTCTTACAGATAGGTATAAATGAACAGAGAGCAGACCACATAAAAAAGGGAAGAAGAGATAAGGAAAAAACAGAGTAGCTATTTATAGGGATAGGAGGGTTTATGTTTCTGAGCAAAATGAAGTCCCGAAACGAAATGTCTGTATGTCTCATAGACATGCACCGTAAACAGACTGAACCTTTTCATAGAAAGCCGTTAGTACTGGGCGACGATCTTTCTCTACCGCACTCGTATAGAATCTGCGTCAGGCTCGGATCTTTTATCACACTCTGTGACATTTTTTTAGAAAATGGCACATTCCGCTGTCTTTATACTTCCATGATAATAAATAGACAAAATGTCTGGCGCATATTATTAATGTCAAAGTCACCGGTGATTAGGCGATGGTAATCTAATATGGCGGCTATCATTACACAAATACAGTCAGCTGACATCTGTGTTGTCTGTCTGTCTGGCGATACATGGATTGAAGCGGATTCGGCGGGTAGGGCTAAAACAAGTCGCGTGGGCTAATGCAGTTCAAAGGTTTTAAATTAGTGTCTAGTTCCACATCTCAGACTTCATAAGATTGGTAATTCATTCGTAGGAATGAGTATTAAAATATTTAATAAGTTACCACAAAAGCTTGTTGATTTACCAATGCCTAAATTTAAAACACATGTTAAAAATTATTTAATGGCAAAAGCCTATTATACAGTTAATGATTACTTAAATGACAAGAATTTGTGGAAATAATAAACTGTTCGCCTACACCCATGACACTGTACTTAAAAAAATTTGGTGATTAAAAAGAGTAACTGGCGAGTTTCTTGCCGGATCTTCTCGTCAGAATCAACTTTCCGATTCCGGTGGTAGAATCACATTATATTTATTAATATCTTAGTATATTTTTTGTATCGACATATATGTTTAATTACATGTATAATATACATAGCTATAATTTATATTTTTCATGTATGACGATTTGTAAGAGCTGTATATAAGCCTATGCAAATAAAGAACTTTTGAATTTTGAATTTTTTGAAATGTTGATTGGTTTAGAGTACAAATTTGGTGTTTATTTATGCAATGAAGTGCCGCAATGTGATCCGAATAATAACAATCGTTGGATTGTATCGTTTTTAACACTGCTATTGTGTGTTGAGTGCGTTGTCTCGTGACAACTTGCTTGGACCTAATAGAGTCTTAAAACCCGCGATTGCTTTTAGAGTGATATCCGCTGAATCCGTAGGTCGATAAAACGTAAAACACCGGCGCTTTATTGAGTGACTGTGACTTCGACTGTTGACTGCCTACTTATTCTCAATAAGTTACTTGACATTGACAAATTATCTTCGGGCACAGCCATATTAAAAAAATTGAATAAAGCGAAAAGGTATTGATAAAACTATGTGTGTATTTCTACGATTCGCTCGGCGGCGGAAAACATCTGAGGAAACCTGCAGGTTTCGGATATTTTCTGAAACGTGTAACCATGATTCAGTTGGTCTGGTTCCCCTGTTAAAGGGTTGTCAAGGGCAGACGGCAGTCGTAACAGGGGTAAACCTTTTGAAAGAATATCTATCTATCTAAACGCCGATTCAACCAATCTTATTCCAATACTAAATCTATTTATGGTATAGCGCTGTCATTCTATACAATTTATACAATTCTGACGTTATACCATTGAATTATCCGCGGATAAAGATTGGTCAAATTCAGCTAAAAGTTTAAGAATAAGCTGTTGTCCTACTTTCAGGATCCCTAACATTTGAATAGTTATTTACGGCATTTCTACCATGTACCTTATTTTTGAGTTTCCGCACAACAGTGCCGAAATATCGGAAACTCAGAAATAAGGCGCATGGTAGAAATCCAGTAAATATCTATTCTAACTCATTGTCCGTAGAACAAGGTGTTAGTTTGTTAAACCGGTGGGGGGGGGGGGGGGTCTACGCCGCGTCTAGACGAGGGGGGGGGGGGTGTCTAGACAAGGATTAGGGATGTCCAGGAAATGCCTGTGTCGATGAAGGATTGAGCAGAGCTTGCGTTAGCGTCGATAGTAAGATATTGTTACTCTGTCTGTACTGTTTTGATGTAAACACTAGAATAGTCCCTTGCCTTGTATATGTAAAATGCTTGTGTTTAAATATAGTGACAGCAATAATTTTATAGAAGACAGCTTTTCAGACAGAGTGTAATCGAGTTAGAAAGAGACAAAAGGTAGTCTATCCCACTCTAAATCAGTTCAACTATCTGCTATTCTCCGTATCTTCTATACTTAATAAAGCTTTGAAGCAATGCTGGTAAAACAAAATTGGCCGACCTACGAATCGCACAAAACAAAATTAATAACATACCGAAAACCGTAAATACGGCTTGCCTTGGGAGTGCTTGGAAAAATAGTGAAAAATAAATTGGTTATTTAAAAACGGCGGCCATCTTGGATTTGAAATTTATCACAATAAAAATATTTTGCTACTCAAGCCCTTTTATATGATACCCATATTGTGGGAGTTGTGTTAAAACATACAATCCATATCTTTGTGACGGAAGCCATCTTGGATCGATTTTTATCCAACATAGCTAAGAACATTCCCCTCTTATTCATCTTTCAAACAAAAAAAAAACATAATCAAAATCGATTCATTTGTCAGCTACGATGCCATAGACACACACACACACACACAGACACGTCATACTTATAACACCCTGTCGTTTTTGCGTCGGGGGTTAAAAATTCTAAAAAGTCATCGTATTCTAAAGTTAGTCGAATGATATATTCGGAGCCAACATCGGAGTCGGAACAGTGTATCATTTGGCTGAGTCGGGTCACTGAGTCGTTTCGGTAAAGAGTTACACACGTCTAACAGTCTACTAGTCCAATCTAGCGACCAGTTCGACTCCCCGTCTAGACACCCCCTCGTCTAGACGTATCATAGACCACTCACCTGTTATTTTATTACGTCTTTTGAGTAACGCTTCATAGACAATGGATGGACAAATATCTCTTCTTGTATTGCAGGCTCTCTACTTTTTTTCTTAGTATGGGAAAAATAGTTCAGCGATTCTCATTAGATGGAGCTTGTAAAAAACAGTCCAGTAAATTATCAGCCTATAAACTGTCCCACTGCAGGGCAAAGGCCTCCAACATAGAAATAAAGTGGTCGCTAATATGATGGGATTAGGCTTAATCACCACCCTTGCCAAATGCGGATTGGTGATCACAAACCCGAGCTATGTTTGAAAAATTCAAAATACTTTGTGCTCGACCCGGGAATCGAACCCAAGACCCCGAGATCACGGCCCGGTTCTTAAACCACTAGACCAACAGGGCGTCAAAAAGCAGATGTAGCTTTGAAAAGTAATCAAGCAGATGTTTCGGCGTTGTTTCGATAGATGTCACTATGCATTTTTACATCGAGCTAGTAAAGCGTGTTTCCGAAAAAAGTATGTGAATTATTAAACTGGAAATCTAGACGATTTTAGGAATTATGTTACAAAGAAAATTAAATTATTTTTGATAATTTATAACATCGTCTCCCTGACTGATTCTCGAAGGTGACCGTACCACATAGCTGTTGAGTATATGACATTTTCCTCTAGATGGCGCTAGCACTGGCCAGCCGACTGATGCCTCTATCTCAGTATATATAAGTTAAGTTACTCTATGGTGTATTGTTCAATAATCGTGTGAGCTATCCTTTGAGGGTACACAACTCTACAAACAAATATTATCTTATTATATGAGTACTAAAACCAACTTTAACCGTGGGAGAGCCACGTTTCAGCACGAAAGGACAGGCTCGACTGGAGTGATACCATGGCCTCACAGAAAACCGGCGTGAAACAACGTCTGTACTATTTCGCTGCGTAAGTGAGGGTACCGGAGACCCAATCTTAGGAAATGGGGCGTTTAAAAGTTGGTAATTCACTTGTGACTCCGCGAGTGTAGGTGTCCATGGGTGGTGGCAATCGGTTATCATCAGGGGATCCGTCTGGTTGTCTGCCACCTATTACATAAAAAAACAAATAAAAATTCAAAATCCAGAGATGCGTGCTCAGATTGGAACCTACGACCTATCGCTGAACGTGTTCTTATCCACTGAGCTACGAGTACAAATGTCTAAAAAATCATTTAATATTAACCAGTGGTCTTTGACCTATTGCAACTGCTACCGAAAGCAAAAAAAAACTTTTTTTATTAAAACTTGAGCTTAATTCGGGAATCGAACCCACGGTACATCCTCACTGAATATTGATCGTCGTAACGGTTCGCAAAAAATCATCGAATTAAAGTTTTTTTAACGAAACTCGCCATACGCACTGTTGTGCGTTAGGGGTCCGCTTTGATTGAGGCGGGGTGAGAAAACCTTATTCCACTTATTATAAAACGCGATTTAACCTCCTAACCCCTGAGGATATTTATAAATGTTTCTGCATTGGATGCAATTTCGAACTTTTTTTTGAAATGGTATTTAAATTAAGAAAAAATATTTAAAAATTAAAATAATGTGAAAAGCTGTTTTTTTTTCAAAATGTATTCCTATAAAACATTTTGTATCAATTTATATTTATACATATAATATTTTTGAAATTTAAATTGATTTTTTATTGACGTCATATGTGTATAACCCACCGGGGGTTACGAGGATAAGAGTAGTTCTGGAACTAAACTCGTGCCACCCCTTTTTAACATTGCGTATTCGAACGAGATGGCATGGGCTTTAGTACGGTAATAACTTTAGATCGCATTTTGTAATAATAAGGTATTCGATTTTAAACCTTCTAAGCAGTATATACTGCCGCTGTCAAAATAACTTGAATAGTTTCTTACTAAAAATGAGTCGTGTTAGCAGAAGCCTACAAATTTCAATAAAAAAGTAAGACCAAAAATAAAACTTTACACAGAATGGAAAAAAAAACAATTAGTCCTGAAAACTGCCTTAAAAACTCTTAAATATACTCTTTTGATTTAAAGAAAACCATCTATAATTAAAGCAAATTAAATATTAAAGATTTTCTAAATTATAGACGCCCTGTTGGTCTAGTGGTTTAAGTACCGGGCCGTGTGCTCGGGTTTGTGATCACCAATCCGCATTAGGCAAGCGTAGTGATTAAGCCTAATCCTATCATTGTAGCTCGATTTCTATGTTGAAGGCCTTTGCCCTTCAGTGGGACAGTATATGGGCTGATACTTTATATCAATAATCGATAAAACTAGTCAATATTTAAGAAATAATTCTCCCAAAAACGCTGTTTTTTTTGCCAGCCCTAGGGCAATATATTATTTAAAATATTAAGTTTGATATACAATAATATTCATCTACACTCGCATAGACTCAGGTCCTAATTTTCATGCAAACATACTATAACCTCAGAGGTCTATAAATATGAAGGTTTATGTGCTTTAGTGATAATTTTAACGTAAATTTGTATAAAAATTTGGTTCTGACTGAGTAAAAAGGTGGTTTCTAACTCAGATTTTAGACTAACATAGGATGGGTGCCCAAAATCCAAACCAATATTTTCTGTGTACAATAATAAATATCTTAATTAATAACCATTATATAAATTTTATTACCTTCTACGGAACCCACATGCATCACGCCGTCTCGCTCGCTCCCCGCCCGACATCTGCCAACTTTCTCACGCGTTTTTATGTTTTTTTTTACGTTTTTTAACAATTTTCGCGCGAAGGAAGTCGCGCCTCACACCTGTTGCTTTTTGCCGCAGAGAGAGGGGGGAAAGAGAGGGGTGAGTCTGTGAAGTTTTACCGCAGAAAGAGAGGGGAGAGTTTGTGAATTTTAATACTTTGCTTGCTCATTAATTATGAACCTGATTTGGAAGAAAGTTTTGTGGAATTTTTAAAATCATACAACATCTCATACATTGACCTGATTCCGTACTATATAGCTTGAGGCGACACCGCGACGCTACTGGCGCCGCCAAGTGATTTATATTCATTGTGGCGAATAGGAGACATTTTTAAAAAAGTAACTTTAAGGAAAGGATTAACAATATTTTGAGACGAACTAATATTAAGAAGCATTACGTAGTTAACGTCCCGTTGCTTGGTCTAATGGTTTAAGTACCGGGCCATGATCTCGAGGTCCTGGGTTCGATTCCCGGGTCGAGCAAAGGTATGTTTCTATATGATGAACATAGCTCAGGTTTGTGATCACCAATCCGCATTACGCAAGCGTGGTGATTAAGCCTATATCATAGTAGCGATGACTTGATTTCTATGATGGAGGCCTTTGCCCTGCAGTGGGACAGTTTATAGGCTGATATTTTATTTCTTACAAGTAATAATAATTTTCTATATATTATAAGTATGTATTTACAAAAGAATAGTATTAAATGTAGATATATATTTGTAATTCCGCTGTTGGTTCTGATATGCGTAACACAGGTGCTTGAGCTACCTTGTGGAGAGTGTTCGAATGAGCTTCACGACCTGATACCACCTTCTCCTTTCTACCACCGGACATTGCGGAAGACGACAGTTCCACCATCTCGTACTCAGCGTTTCGCTTCCTCTTTCTTGGTACGAACTGCTAAGGAATGGAACAACTTGCCGCCTTCTGTATTCCCAGAGAGCTACAGTTTGGGTGTCTTTAAGTTGAGAGTGAATAGGCTTCTTCTGGGTAAGCACGCTACATCTTAGACCTCTTTGTCACTTTCCATCAGGTGAGATGAGGTCAAGTGAAAACCCATTTCATCGTCAGCCCATTTAAGTCCCCACTGCTGGGGCACGGGCCTCCCTCAATCACATGAGGGGTAGTTGCCATACTCACCACGCTTGGCAGACGGGTTGGCGAGGGTTTTGATATGAATGCAGAGTTTTCCTTCTCTGGGTGCTGATGATCATGCCAGCAGCTTTACCTTAGTCGCCTTTTACGACACCTCGATAAGAGTGAGGGTGGCCTATTCTACTATGCCGGGGACCACACGGCACAAACCCATTTAATATATAAAAAAACCTATCTCGGAGTCAGATCAATGTATGTGATGTTGTGAAATATTTATTTCACAAGCAGATCTTGCTTAGTGCAGAGCCGCTAGCTTTAAGAACAAAACTGGAACATGCTTCATGGCAATCAAGCTTATCTTATCTTATCTTATCTTATATGACATGTTACGTAAACGTGGGGAAACGCAGTGCTGGACGCCCTGCGGCGCGATGGACCGACGATCTGAGATAGACGGCTGGTGTGAGCTAGATGCGGACCGCTCAGGACCGGGTTGGTTGGCGCTCTTTGGGGAAGGCCTACGTTCAGCAATGGACAGCGATAGGCTGATTGATTGATGTTACCTAAATGGTAGCCACTCAGCTGGTTTGTCGTGACGCGCCGGTATTCTGTGGGAACCATTACTTTTACTTTAGGGACTAAATGTCGAGCTCTTCTGTTAATTATGGAAATTATCACTTAGCAGCGCTTATATCGTCGCAGTGTCGCCTTAAGGTGACGGGTAGGGCACACTAGCGACGCCTATCGAATTTAATTTTTAGCTACTAAACCGCACCTTTTTAAAACAATATCTACGCAAATACTTATACTATTTATTAAATAACCATGCACAAATGTTGGGTTTAACGCGTACGTGAAAAATTCATTTACGCCAAAAGCGGCCACTTTTGGCGTAAATCAATTTTTCACGTACTAAAACGGACGTTGTTTAAAATATATCTGGTTTAGTAGCTAAAAATTAAAAAAGATTGGCGTCGCTAGTGTGCCCTACCCGTCACCTTAAGCAGTTGTGTTACATCTATTATTCAATAGAAGAACTATAATATATACAGGGTGTATCTGTGAACATTTACATCCCTTTAACCACGTGTTCTACCAACCATTCTGAATAACATTTGTTCTATGACTTTTGGAAATTCGCATAAAAAAATTTCAACTTCTCATACAAAGTCGGTCACGTGACTTGGTCATTTTGTATGGGGAGTCGCAAAATTTTCGACTAATTTGGAAAACTCGTAGAACAAATGTTGTTCAGAATGCTTGGTAGAACACGTGGTTAAAGGGATGTAAATGTCTACAGATACATCCTGTACTTTCGGGAGGTCGTGGGTTCAATCCGAGCACTTCTGTATTTTTCAAGTCTACTACGTGCGGATTTCTACCATCAGCTCGCTCCTAGGGAAACCTAAAAATGTAAAGAAACATACACGTTTCGGATAGTTTCTGCAACGTGTAATAATAAATACGGCTACGGCGGCCAATCTCAACGATCAGGCACGTACGCAGGATATATTATAGTGCTCAAATGTGTGCGCAAACACAAGTGCACTCTATATTCCCATATCCTCATATTCCGATGGGACACTACTGTTACACGCCCGGAGAGGGAGGGAGAGAAGTGTTTCCCCTGCCAAAGGGTTGCGAAGGTCAGACGGCAGTCGCTTCATTGTAATTACCAGACTCCACAAATGCTGAATCATGGTCCAAGCGTACCCTGAGCTCCAGAGCGACAGCTTTGGATGAAGTGGGACTGACACGCTGAAATGATGATGACACTTGAGTCTCTCGCAGTCTCGATAAAAGTATAAATAGCCATACTTTTATGTGATAGGTAGCAGACGAGCAGACGGACCGCCTGATGGTAAGCGATTGCCGCCGCCAATAGACACCTGCTACACCAGTGGAGTCACAAATGCGCTGCCAACCTTTAAACACCCCTTTCCCCTGGTTTGGGCCTCCGGTACCGTCACTCACGCACCGAAGCGAGTGCTGCTTCAGGCTGGTTTACTGTGAGGCCGTGGTATCACTCCTGTCGAGGCGGTTATTTTTCTTCCAAATTAACTTATTACTCGAAAGCTTGATGCTTTTACCTAAGAACATTTTATTATTGGCTGCCATTTTGAGAAAAAAAAAATGGCGAACACAGGTATTGGGCCAAAAGTATCTCTTTGTATACATTGATGTGCGGGTATACTATCGTTACCGTTCTATCTAGTAATTCTATCTCACATTATCATTTATTTATGTACATTAGTATTTATTTATTTATGGTTATACATTAACACGGTCGTCACTCACAACAGTGCCGCGGCATTTCTGTCGTGGCAGCACCATGCTGAGGCCAGGACCTGATTGACCTCACACTTCACACACGCCTACTTATTTAGAATATCTTCATTATATAACTGTGTATTTACCTACCTATCGTCTGTTCTCGTACTCACCTTTGTCTGTAGTTTTAATGTGTCAATGTTACCTTACCTATGTTTTCTAATGAATGTTCATTGTTAAATTATTTATTGTGATGGCCATAAAATGTTTCTTTCTATACCTATTCTTGTATTACAAATCAATCTCTTTTGTGCACCAATATATGAATAAATAAAAATCTACATAAAAAAATGTGTAAATAGCATTGATCAATATTTCAAGTTCCCCATCATTTGTCAGCATTTTATTAATCTCTAGAAAAAAAGAATAACTAAAAAAATGTCACACGCGATCAGAAAAGGGATTAAAAATCTATGACAAAAAACGTTCCTTTTGATAGAGACCATTATCAATTTATTGTCACAGTGTGTATTTTTTATTTAAAAAGACGTTACAAGTCTTTTTTTAAGTAACGTTTTGTCAAAGATACGGCAAAGTAAGATGGCATCTTGTTCACAGGGCTAAGGTTTCTAAGATGAATCACCGATTTTTTTACAAAACAAAACTACTGTCGCTAGCAAACAAATCGACTCAGGACCTAATTTTCATACAACAATACTAATTTCAGAGATAAACATGAAAGTGTTTGTGATTTTGTGATGATTTTATAATACTCGCAAATCGATATCAAATTGTGTTCAAATTTCAATTAATTATTTTAACAGATTACATAAACGTGCCTATTTCTTAAAAAAAAGGAAATTGTGGTTGGTTTTCGCATCACAGAGTAATAGGGTATTTGACTAAGCTCTCGAGCGTACAAAATATAAATATTTTATCAAAATATAGGTAAATATGTGCCAATAGCAAAAAATCTCAATTAAAAATATAACGTCTAGTCGGTTTTACGGTCATTCAAAGGGGCAAGTCCATTTGAAAAGTATGAAATTATTAAAAATTAATTATACCATTGAATAACCCATACGATTTGCACCAACTGTTACTACTATAATAGAACCATTGACATAAACGAAACATTTGATATAGCTACCATACAAAATTCAAATGAAATGCATACAAAATACTTGCGTGTGACGTCACATCTCAGTAGCAATTTGTATGGAGCGTTTTGGGTTTGCCAAAATAATGTGATTTTAACTCAGGTATTTTAAATGAGAATCAAGTAATTCTTTCAACGATGTTTCTATCATTGAGAGGTCTTTTGATTACAAAAATGATAAAAAATAGTCAAATACCGTATTGCATGGAGGAAGATAAACCACTTGCTTAATCCTAATTTTAAGAAAATTTTCATGTTTCTGGAGGCTGGACGATTAACTAAAAGAAGAACATTACCTTAAAAATTAACAATAAAGCACATATATTTCCATATTTAAGGCCTCTGAAGTTAGTATGTTTGTATTAAATTTAGGTCCTGAGTCGATTTGGTTGCTCGCGAGTGTAATTAGCGAGTCGATCGCAGCTTCGGTCGCGTGGAATTCGGTTTGCCACAAAGACGTTTTCAGTTCCGGCTGGGTCCAATGTTAAAAACCGGCAAGTGCGAGTCGGACTCGCCCATGAGGGTTCCGTCCAGACAGCAATAAGATATCTGGAGGTAAATTTGCGGTACGGTTTATAAACGTATTTAAAAAAACTATACTATATCTAGTTAATAAAATATAAATAAAAAATATTTCCAAAACATCACAACTGATCTGACTCGAGAAGTAGCTCAAGCACCTGTGTTACGGATATCAGAATCAATAGTATAATATCAGTGGGATTACAAATAAACATATAATAATACATTTCTTTTGTAGAGAAGACAGAGGTAGCGTTCACTACCACTGTTCCAATCGGGTCGTCGTTCAAAAATCGACACAATTTAACATTTTTCAAAACTAATGTTAAAACATTATTTTTAAAGGCGTGAAGCAGCACTGTGCTGTGTTTCGCTGCGTGTGTGAGGGTACCGGAGGCCCAATACGAGGGAAAGGGGGCTTAAAGGTTGACAGCGTACTTGTGATACCACGCGGTGGCAATCGCTTACCATCAGGTGATTCGTCTGCTCGTCTGCCACCTATCACAAAAAAAACCATTCTTAATCCCTGTTTTTCTCTATTTTCCAGGAGTTCCAGTGGCAAACGGCGATGATGATCGCGAGCAGGAGTCACAGTACATCCCCGAAGTCTTCTTCATCATCATCAGTCCTTGGATGAACAGATAATGCTTTAATTTCCTTTAATCTGAACTGAGGCACAACATTTATTCACTGTAATTTTTTTATCGTTTAATCCCGAAAACCTCATAATATGTATCGTGAATAAAGTCAGCTGATATTTTTTATGAATGCCATCAAAAAGCGGAAAATCGAATACCTAGGTCACGTACTTAGGCATGAGAGGTACAAGTTGCTACAACTTATCATGATGGGTAAAATATAGAGGGGAGGCGACGTGTTGGAAGAAGGAAAAAACCGTGGCTACGCAATATTAGGGAGTGGACTGGCATCGCATCTGTGTAACGGTTGTTTCGTCTCGCAGTGAACAGAGAGGATTTTGGAAAGCTGACGGCCAACCTTCAGAACTGAAGAGGCACTCAAAGAAGAAGAAGAAGATATTTTGTTGATCTAACATGTTAAATTGACTTTATTCACGATACGTATTCTGAGATTTTCGGGTTCTAAACTATAAAAATATAACGTGTATTCATTTAATATTTTTCTTTTGTAAATACATACCTATAACCTATAATACATAAAAATACAAACAGACATGTTCATGCGCACAAATGTTTGTACTGTGCGGGGATCGAACCCGCAACTCTTGTACCAGAGGCAGCGTTCACTACCACTGATCCAAACGGGTCGTCTTAATGGTAATGATAATGTATCTCACAGGATGTTTGCAAGTCGCGGATAGCTTCTCAAAATTGTGAATACCTACTTACCTACAATATTTGAGATAATGATTCTGAAGGTATAATAATATCCTCCAACCGATTACGGCTACGGCGGCCAATCTCAACGATCAGGCACGTACGCAGGATATATTATAGTGCTCAAGTGTGTGCGCAAACACAAGTGCACTCTCTTTTCCCTTACCCTCATATTCCGATGGGACACTACTGTGACACGACCAGAGAGGGATCGGGCGCAGGACCAACGGCTTAACGTGCTTTCCGAGGCACGGGGGTACAAGACCGCCAACTGCCAGACTGCCACTAAGAATTTCTTACCGAAAACTTAGGTACAAATTTTTGGCCCGACCCGGGGATCGAACCCGGGACCTCTTGCACAGCCGTCGCTTTAAAGTGCGACCCACTAACCACTGCGCCATCGAGGCAGTCTGAAGATATAGCCGTGATGCAGTTGGTCTGGTTCCCCAGACGGCAGTCGCTTCATTGTAATTACCAGGCTTCCTGAATCCATGACCATGGGCCAAGCGTACCCCGGCTCCAAAGCAACAGCTTTGGAAGCAACTGGGAATTACACGGAGACCTTTCACAGATCACTGTCCTCATTACGTCGTCATATTGTGTCACAGCTTTTGACACTTCTCAATTGCATTTAGGTACAGTGCCGTCCTGTGTATGTTATTTTCCGTCAAAACAACTATGTCGTATGTATACTCTGAATTTTCAATCATTCGAACTTAACTGACAGATGCAAACGTCAAGTTTCCATACATTTTGACACATTGCATCTGTCAAAAGTAGCAAAATTGTATGGGATTGACACCTGTCAGTTTACTTCACATAATTATAAATCAGAGTTTAGGCAAGCCACACATAAATTTATACAATACTGTCTAATTTTTTCAGTCAATTCTCACCTTATCGATTGAGAAATTTTTGCAGATTGTGGTGATTTGGCACCTAATGTCTGTACCTGGAACTTAGATTCGCTCGCGGTGTGCAACCATCATTTTTTTCTTATTCCTTGTTAGATGTAACTAGGTATCTAAAAAGTTTCATGGACATTACCTTCGTTAGTTCTGAATAGAAATCAAAACCAAAGAAGTTAAGGTGACGGGTAGGGCACGCTAGCGACGCCAATCGGTTTTAATTTTTGCTACTAAACCGGATCTATTTTAAACAATTTCTTAAGATAAAAAACCCTATTTATTAAAATAAAAAACCCTATTTATTAAATAACCATGCACAAATGTTGAGTCCGTTTTTTTACGCGAAAAATTTATTCACGTCAAAAGTGGCCGCTTTTGGCGTGAATCAATTCTTCGCGTACGCGTTGGACCCAACATTTGTGCATATCTAGTAATAAATGATCTAATTTTCATTTGTTAATTTCAGATTATGAAGAATGGCGACCAATATGCCGACGAAGCTAAATTGACTGCTGTGACAGAAGAGCCAAGATGGCTGACAGCAGACATCATGTTTAATTTGACCGTTCTAAAATTTTAAATATCCCTACTGTGGGAATAGGTATTTTTTTAGAGCAATCAAATTTAGTTTTTTAAGTTAAATTATACAAAATATATTATTTTAAATGTATTAAGTCTTGTAATTATGCTGGGAATTCAAAGAAGTGCGAGATTTTTTACAACACTATTTATAATTAGCAAAAGCATTATAGTTAAGTAAATGATAGATATTTTTACGATGAGCTAAGATTTTTTAGTTATAATAAATGTGATATTTTAGTTATCATTTTCTATTAAAAAAATAACTTATCGAATAAAAATAACGGGTATTTTTTAGACGTTTTCATGGTTTTTATGTTATTGAATTTTGAAGTCTATAAAAATAGTGGTGAAAAAACACTTTGTAAGGTACATTCGAGGAAACTAAATATTTAGCAGTTTAACCGACTTCATGATTATGACAAATTAGGTTAAAGTTTTATAGGATCTGATTTTCATCCTCGTTTATTTATAAGTTTGAATTTTCGTCAAATGATTCTAACAATGTCACACGTAAACAAAGATAGAAGTGCTGTATTCTTAAATTTTACAATAAAAAATACTTTGGTTTGTCATAAGCCATTTATTGTCAGCAAATATAAAACGTCACATGACTAATTTGGAAATATGACTTCCACCTGCTAATCATTCAATTTCCTCGCTGGTACGGGTAATCTTTATTCGAAATATACTATATAATAATTTTTAAGATTTTTTGATATAATTTTATTTGAAGCATGTGACAAATATTATTTAAATTATTACTGTGTGTGTAAATGAATGTATTCTTTTATGATCAGTTTAAACTTCTGTTTTCTATTACTTATCTGTGTTCTGTTTCTTTTCTCAAATTGGTTTTGTGAAAAAAAAACATACAAAATTTGTATAGGTTTTTTACTATAAGAAAATCGTCTCACTATGTGAGAGGCCTGTGCCCAACAGGGACCATAAGCCGCTTCAGCTGGCCCCCTCAACTGGAACCCGTAGATCCGAACTTGTGCGTTCAAACGTATTTGGGGGCGCTATATTGTGACACTTCTGTCACACTGACAGTTGACAGCCGATGGAAATGTGAAAGTCATCAAAAAGCCTTTTTGTAGTTATTCTAGTCCGGCTGCTTTCAATTTTTGTTCTTAATACTTGATGGTGATTCGGAAATCTTTACGATATGTGTCTAAATAAAACATTTACTCGATATCTTACAGATAGACTATTCACTGATTGTCATTAGGAATATAAACTTGAAGCTCTCAGGCAAAATCAAGTCATATATTTTTTGTAAATAAACCATGTGTTTTAATTAACACTTTTGTATACCAAATTTTGGTAATAAACGGCTGTAGATTTCCGGCTATACCTCGGCTGTGCGCGGTGTGACGGCGATGCCACGTGACCCCCACACAAGTTTGGTGATACGCGGGCACAGTTTTGGCGGGAATTCGTCGATTCTTCGTTATTTTTTTCTTAAGATTATTTTCTCTTTTTTCGATCCTGTGTTCTTTTGTGAATGTTTTTATTTGAGTTCAAATGTTTTTTTATGTTGTTTGGCATAGTTTTTGTTCATTTTTTTATTGTAAATTATATTTTTGATCTAATTTTTATAAATGTAACAGTAGTCTAGATTTCAAATAACACTGAACTACAATTACTATTTTTATATAGTACTAGGTATGTTGTAGTCACTAAATGAGTGACAAATGATGCGACGCGACGCGATGCGATTTCTTAAAATGCATTTACAAAACAGCTAGCGCTTGCATTCGTTTATTTTATTTGTGTGTGGTTTTTTGTTCGAAAATATTGGATCGCGTCATGCCGTATGAATTATATGTAAGACGAACTGGATTACGCTTACACGTTCAGAATCATCTCAAATATTGTGAGGTAGGTATCCACATTTTTTTAAATCCGTATCTGTAATAGTCTGTATTATGTAATAGTCTGCATAAATACCGCGAAAGCGCGCTTCAGTCGCTACCAACATTCAAATTGCATCTCTATTGTCATAAAGACAAGCCTTATTATTACAAAATAGGATCCAAAGTTATTACCGTACTAAAGCTCCATCTAGTTGCAACACGCAAAGTGACGCGTAGGACACACTAGCGACACCAATCGATTTAAATTTTTAGCTACTAAACCGGATCAATTTTAAAAACAATTTTGGGGTTACAATCTCTCGGCAAAGACTTATACATAGATACTATTTATTAAATAACCATGCACAAATGTTGGGTCCGTTTTTGTACGCGAAAAATTGATTCACGCCAAAAGTTGCTTTTGGTGTAAATCAATTTTTCGCGTTCATCATCATCAGCAACCCACACTCGTCCACTGCTGGCCATAGGTCTCCCCTAATGCACGCCACTGCTCCAGATTTTCGGCCACTCTCATCCAGCCCACACCAGCCAGCCTTCGAATGTCATCATCCCATCTTGTCACAGGGCGTCCTACACTACGCTTACCGTGTCGCGGTCTCCACTCAAGGACTTTACGGCTCCAACGGCTGTCAGTTGTAATATGACCAGCCCACTGCCACTTCAGTTTGCTAATTCGGTGGGCTATGTCGGTGACTCTGGTTCTCTGTCGACATCTCATTCATTACATCATTTCTGATGCGGTCCTTCAGAGATACTCCGAGCATGGCCCTTTCCATAGCTCTTTGAGCGACTTTGAACCGGTGGACTAGTCCAGTTGTGAGTGTCCACGTCTCGGCACCGTAAGTCATGACCGGAAGGACGCTCTGGTCGAAGACTTTCGACTTAAGACTTTGAGGGATGGGTGACGAGAAGACTTGACGAAGTTTACCAAATGCTGCCCAGCCTAGCTGAATTCTTTTATTGGCTTCTCTCACGAAGTTGTTTCTATCTTTTTTGAGTTATTTATTGGTATTTCCAAAAGTCATAGAACAAATATTGTTCATAATGTTTGATAGAACACGTGGTTAAAGGGATGTAAATGTTCACAGATATACCCTGTATATGGGTATTGTAGCTCCAAAATTGTTTAAAACAAATCCGGTTTAGTAGGTAAAAATTAAAAATCGTTTTCCTAAGCCGTCCTCTTCGTTTTTTTAAAAAGGGGTAGCACGAGTTTAGTTCCCGAACTATTCATAAATCGCACTTTATAATAAGGGGGAAGGAATCTAATAATTTAGTTCCGTGTTTTGCCGCGCGACTCCTTTCGTGTCGCACTCTAGAGTTGTTGAAGAAGGAAGCTAGAAGAGAAGAGAAGCCATCGAGCGCCGTCGGCGAGGTGAGGTAGTAGGTTGTATAGTACTGTATTACAACATTTTGGAGAGACTGTATAGCCTGCTAACTTTCCCCTCCGGCGGCGAAGCGTCGAGAGAAGAAGAAAGAACGAAGAAGAATGAAGAAAATAAAGAAGACTTTTTTATTTTTAAATTTTATTAGACATTTAAGTATTTTTGTATACTTATGTGTTTATGAATGAATTATTTCATTCATTTACCCTATCAGTCATTCGTTCATTAATTCACGCATTTGTTCATTAATTAATTCATTCATTTATGCATAATTTGAGGCTGTTACTTTGATAAAAGTAAAAAAATATAGAAAGGAAAGGGACCTATCATTCCCTTTTTTTATTTAAAAAAGGGAATGATAGGTAACCGAACCTAACCTATTAGTAAATTTACAAAAGTAACATTTTTTTCTTAATATTTAAGAAAATTTCTGACGTAATAAATTAATGGTCCAAGTGTAGGTATCAAAGAGTTAACAGAACCATAAAGTTACAGAACTAAAATATTAAGTACATTAAGGCAATTTTGGAAAATAAATAGAAATGCTTAGATATCCGATTAGACAAAATCTTTTCAGATACTAAATCAATGGTATAGCGCTGTACAAATCGGTCGAATTGGGCCTAAGGTATTTAAATTTGAATGATCATAATTAATTAAATTTCTGTGATGTTCTAAAGAGATTTACGGTTTCAGATGTGTTTTTAAACGTGTGAACAATATTGTTACCTACAAGTTTATTGAATATTAAATACTAATGTATGTTTAAAAATATGTTTTATTTCCTAGTGTCACAGCACACCAAGACAAGACCCAAGAAAATTAAAAAAATATATAAGTAGGACCTAATCTAAACTAACCCAACCGAGAATCGAGCTCAGGACCTTCAATCGCGCCCGATCCCGGCATGATAGTGACTGCGCCATCGAGGTCGTCTAATAACACATATTTATTTCGCCCGTGGAAGAGCTACGTTTCGAAATGAATGTGCTCACTCGACCGGAGTGATAACACACAACCACGGCCGAACAAAAGTTCAATTCAATTCAAAATATCTTTATTTGCATAAGCTTGTATGCATACAGCACTTTCAAATCGTCATACATTAGAAATTATAACTATTTATTTGTTAGTATCATATACATGTAATTACACATATATGTCCATACATAAAATATACTAAGAAATGAATAAACATATTTAATGTGATTCTACCACCGCAATCGGAAAGTTGATTCTGACGAGAAGATCCGGCAAGAAACTCGCCAGTTACTCTTTTTACCCGACTACGGCAAAGCAAAAGGAGGGTTGTGATTTTGACAGGCTATGTATGTATGTATGTATGTTCATCTGTTTCCACGTAACTTCTTAACTACTTATCAGAATTCGACAAATGACATATCATTATAAGCGTCTTGATCGTCCGCTGGTTATAGGCTATATGAAGTTTCACAAAATCTAATGTGGCGCCCTCTAGCGGACAAAACATACAGAGTAAAAAAATAAAGTTATAATAAATATGCCGTGTTTGGTATCATTTGAAAGCGCTTGACTTGTACATTTTGAATATATATATATATATATATAACTAGCATTTGGACACCAAAATAGTACAAATAAAATAAAAGTAAAAAAACTAAAACCCAACTACGACAAAAAACGTCGCTGAAAAAGTATAAAACAAGCCTTCGTTGTCAATTTATGCAATATTCACTATGTAGAGATAAAATTTCATGTTTGGAAAGGCGTAGTCACACGTTAAATATACTACCCTTTGACAACGTGTGACTGCGGATTTCCAAACATGAAATTTTATCTCTACATAGTGAATATTGCATAAATTGACAACGAAGGCTTGTTTTATACTTTTTCAGCGACGTTTTTTGTCGTAGTTGGGTTTTAGTTTTTTTAATCGCCAAAAATTGTAATAGGTACAATGTTATTATTACTATATTATTCGCATAAATAAGTCGATTTCATGTCCAACAATAAATATATCCATTACAATGTCTAAGGTGTAGGCGAACAGTTTATCATTTCCACACATTCTTGTCATTTAAATAATCATCAACTGTATACCGTAGAAGGATACCGTAGTCTCGATTCGGGGGAATAAAAAAACGATGTCCGCACACTTCAAGTTGCAGCAGTTGGGTGTCCATGGGCGGCGGAGGTTTTTACCATCAGGTGATTCGCCTATTTGTCTGCCAACTATCCCAAAAAAAAAACAATCTGCTAATACTGCATTCGAACTATCGAACATTGCAAAAACGAATGCAATATTGTCGATTCAACCCCACCAGGTGCGCGATGCATTACGAAAAAATTAAAAAAAAAGCAACAAAAGACTTCGCCAATCACCCGCCACCCTTTTAGCAAAAGGATTTTTTTACTAAAAAAAACTGCATCAGATTGGCGTTATTGAATTTTAGTTCAAAAAAGGGGAAATATTTTAGTGTGTTTTAAATTTTTTTGTGCGGTGTAAATTGGTACTTATCGGATTTCTGATCTCTGGTTTTGTAAAATAATAATAATGACCTATATCAATCGACCATAGAGCTAATCCCTTGTTCAGTTTGGATCAGTGGTAGTAAACGCTGCCCCAGAGGCAGCGTCCAAGGGTTGCGGGTTCGATCCCCGCACAGTACAAACATTTGTGTGCATGAACATGTCTGTTTGTATTGGTCTGGGTGTTGTCCATGTATAAGCATGTATTTACAAAAGAAAAGTATTAAAATGTGTTAAACATATTTGTAATTCCACTGTTGATTCTGATATCCGTAACACAGGTGCTTGAGTTAGTAAAATACCGACCTAACTCAAAATTGTTGATATTTTTATAGAAATTCTTTGCAATTTATTCTTGAGTAGTCTTGAGTAAATAACGCACTTCAAATTTCATCTCGTGTTGATATGTGAGTGTACCTATTTACTTAACTACCTCAAAAATTGTTGTTAGATGACCTTTCATCCCTGGATTTTAGCCGATACTATTTTTACTTAGCATCTATATTAAAATTTTGAGTTAGGTCGGTATTTTACCAAGGGTGCGAATATCTCGGAGTCATATCAATGATGTGATGTTTATATATTTATTTTATTTAAAACTTTATGGCACCAAAATGTTTAAACAATGTGCGGACTTAATGCCAACAGGCTTTCTTTACCAGTCAACCTTGTGAAGTAGTAAAAAAAAAAAAAAAAACCCGCCCCAGCCCATGGTCGTTCCACCGTCTCGGCATACGGACTGAATTTTGGCAGATACAGGTTTTTTCCCTTTTTTTATATGATAGGTGGCAGACGAGCGGACGGATCACCTGATAGTAAGCGATTGCCGCCGCCTATAAACACCCGCGACATTAGTGGAGTCACAAGTGCGCTGCCAACCTTTAACCCCGGTTTCCCCCGGATTGGGCCTCCGGTCCCTCACTCACGCAGCGAAACACAGCACACCGCTGCTTCACGTCGGTTTTCTTTTGTGGCCGTGGTATCAAGCATAGAGTAAGTTATTATAGAGTAACATATATACTGAGATAGAGGCATCAGTCGACTAGCCAGAGCTAGCGCCATCTAGAGGAAAATGATCAACACTCAACGACTATGTAGAAACAGCCATTTTCGGATCAGAAAAAATGTATACGTTAGTTAATAAAAATCACAATATTTAATGGAATCTCTGGTTTAAATCCCGTTCTTTTAAATTCCTCAATGTGGGTCGGCGGCTGGAGGTTATTATTTCGGAAACACGCTTTACTAGCGCGATGTAAAAATGCATAGTGACATCTACCGAAACGACGCCGAACCATCTGCTCGATTGCTTTTTGAAGCTCCATCTGCTTTTAACAAGCTCCATCTGCTTTTAACAAGCTCCATCTAACGAAATACGCTGAAGTATTTTCCCCATACTAAGGGACGAACTACTAAGTGAAATGACCCTGGTATCAAGCGTGGCTCTCCTACGGTGAAACGGTACTTCCTAAGGGCTCTTTCCCCGGTTTTTCAATCCCTCCCTACAGAGTGCAAATGGGGCGTGAAACACCACAGCATAAGCGACTTACGCTCGGGCAGTTCCACATCAATCAAACCATTCCTATATGCTATTTGACCGTGTTCCCGGTTGCCTCCAAAGTTTCGGAGCCCGGGGTACGTTTGGACCATGATTCAGGGTTTGGGGAGTCTGGTAATTACAATGAAGGGACTGCCGTCTAACCTAACTGAGAAGCAGACCAACTGAATCATGGTTACACGTTTTAGAAACTATCCGAAACGTGCAGTTTTCTCACGATGTTATCCTTGATGCCGAGGTAATGGTAGAAGTGCGCACATAGATTTGATAAATCTAGAGGTGCATGCTACGGATTTGAACCACGATCACCCACATGGGAGGCGCGTTCTCAGGCCCGTATGTAACATATTCACCATTAACTGTACTATTTAGAAAGAGGTTAATTCTAAGACAAAGTTTTCATAACGCTTATAGGTAACCGAAAACACGAAACGCTTGCGTGATGTAATCGACACCTAGCGCCATCTATTGGTATAAAGTGGAACTAATATCCCAAAACGAAGTAAGAGCGGGCCACTAGTATTTTATATATTGAGATAGAGTCACTAAGAATAGTAACTGTTCGCCCACAACCATGATATTGTACGTATAAAAATGTTGGCGATTAAAACGAGTAATTGGCGAGTTTCTTGTCGGATCTTTTCGTCAGAATCAACTTTCCGATTCCGGTGGTAGAGTCACATTATATTTATTCATTTCTTAGTATTTATTTTGTATGTAAAATATACATAGTTATAATTAATATTTTTCATGTATGACGATTTGTAAGAATTGTATACAAGCCTATGCAAATAAAGTGTGAATTTTGAATTTATTATAATATATCTGCTATGAAGTAGGGAAGGTATTTGAAACGAAGTTGATGTTGGACAATCCAAAGGTGCCACCTTAGATTAAATTCGCTATTTTGATTTAATCTAAGTGTGCCACCGATTTAGTTTTTTTCAAAACTGTGGCGTAAGACTGATCAGAATTACGAGTATATATATTTATTGACGAAAATTGCACACAACGACACCACAACCAAATCAGAAAACAAACACAACCCGGCCGATCTAAAGCTAAAGAGGCCCTAGTAACATCAGTGTGTAGATCGAATTATTTTTTTGTAAAATGGGTATGACGCATCAATTTTAAGAAAAACTGCCCTAAGTATCTGTGACTGTCTGTGCTTACAAGCTATCCATAGCGAGTCATGGGTTAGAAAAACTTATTTTAGTTACATTAATAGAAAAGAGCAGAAGCGAAATTGTTAAAGTTACCACAAAGTTAGAAATCTAATATTAACTCTAAATATTGAAAGATCCAACGAAATTACGTACAATAAACTAAAAAGTAGAATTTCATTTATGAGACTACAATTCTACATGCATCGCCTCTACTTGTGCGTTGAAAATATAGTGGCGACATCTTGTGGCTAGTAGAAATAATAAGTAATAAGTATAAATTAACGCCATCTAGTGCCCAGTGGCGAAATTGCATCTAAGTCTTTGAGATTTTGTAATTCAAAATTTTGATTCGATTTCCGATTTATGAATGATAAAATAAAATAAGATTAATCACGTGCATTCAATTTATTTTTATTAATTAGGAAGTTCATTGTAAGTTACTGTAATTTTTATCTGTGGTAACATCTTGTACAAAAATTCAATCACAGATTTACGGATCCTTGAAGAATTTCAAATATAAACTTTATCGCAACGTCAGAAGGACTACATTCTTTGTAAAATTCCAGTTAGTAAGACATTTTATCGTTTGAGTAGGAAGTGGCATAAAAATAGGATTGCCAACAACTGTGTGACGTCACGCCAATGGAGCAGAGTTCTAATGTTACACTCTACATCCCAAGAAATCATTTTCCAAACGTATTCAGCTTTACGCTCCATTTTCATAAGTTCAAGCCTTCTCAGTGACGAAATACGCGAGCGACGCGAGTGGAAACGCATTTGTTCAACCAGTGGTATAATTGCTACAGTGTAAAACTTTATGTGATACAGTTCCAGTCAGTTACTTGGTTACCTACCAGAATTTTTAAAATATTTTGTGAGTATCCCTGTCTGCAGCGATCGATCTAATAAACATGCGACACACCGCACGTGAAGTTAAAAAAATAAATTAGTGCCTTTAAGTTTTAATAGGTGTACAATCCTCGCGTAGGACTGCCTAAAAATAACATCGTGAGTGTATTTTCGGGCGTATATTTGATGATTTTGCGAGAGCGAGTCCGGGTGAGTCGTGTGAAAGTGATTATTGCGCCTCATTGCCATACATCGGCCAGAAACCTGGCCTTGAATACCAAAGCCACTTTTCCTACGGTATCGTATTACAGTAATAACTTGTGCAAAGAAACCCTATAAATGTGCCTCATAAGTCTATTCTCAGGCTTAGAATTCATATTTCACACGTTTATATCATTCTCTGTGCGGAATGTACAAGGAATTCTATTAAGTAGATTCTTCTGCATTGTGGTGCGACCTTGACTTCCTGGCGCCCGCCTGTGCCCCTGTTTGACGTAGTTCGCGTAAAAAACCCTTTTGATCTAAGCTACAGTTCAATAAAGATGATTTATGTCTTTCTTGTTCATAAATGCTAATATAATTAATAATACATGTTAAAGAAGTAAACAATGACAGTGCATAAAATTGTGTATTTTCCAACCATATGTTTCATACATAGAGCTATTTTCAAAACATAACCTAAAATAATAATTGCCTACTAAAATTGAAAAAATATATATTTAATAACTATTTTCTTACAAATTAACCAACACTTTTTATTGACTGTATATTTAAGGTCACTTAAAATGTCTAAATTGGAATTTTATTATCAATTGTTAAGAATTTGGTATTTGATTGAAAAAAGATATCAAGATATACAGTCATTTATAATTTGATATGCAAAACCATTTCTGATGAGTATATTTATTGATAAGCTTCTCTTTAGTTTCTAAGTTTAATGATTTAAGTTTTAAGTTTAATAATTACAAAGTTAAACTCATGAGGCCTATATCCAATATCATGACTTTATTTTACCAAGAAACAATAACATTGATTATCAATTACCATCTTCATGTGATCAGGCTACTGGCTGGATCTCTCATCTAAAATAAAAAGAAACTCGAAAAGTTTACAGCATACTTTGTGTCGCGGGTGTCCCATGGGCGTTGGTAATGGCTTACCAGTAGGTGTTCCCTCAGCTTATCTGCCACCTATCTCAGAAAAAAAACTGTATTTTGCTGGTTTTAGAATTCAACATCATGCTAACAAGCAGTTGACTATATTAAAGCAAAATACTATTACATAAAACTATGGTATGTGTCCCTTCTGCCTTAACCCTTTCCCAGTAAGGTTTACGACCAAGAATTCCCAGAAATTTCCTTTTCTCATACTTGCCACCCTGGCCGATGTTTCGCCAGCTACCGGGAACACTTAGTTACATTTCTGCTGCCCTAGTACTTAAAAATAAGCATGTTTCTACCATTAGCCTGACAGTGAGGAAAAAATCATGAGAACAGATCCGTGTCACGGATAGTATGGCAGTCGCTTCATTGCAATTACCAGACTTCCCGAATCCTGTATCATGGTCTCTACTTCCTGGACTGCGACCCTATATCACAAAATTTGAGACGGCTAAATGTTACATGTGCAATTTAATAAATAAATAAACTGCTTGAATAAATGAATTTACATCACATAAACCAATAAAACTGCCTAAGCCATGTCAACTTGCTGTAAAAATAAATTAACTATAAAAGTGGGTCACAGAAGTCACAGACAATTAAATAAGCTTTCTTATTAGCAATTGATTTAGTTTTCTTATCAGAAGTGGATATCTTTATTGGTATTTGTTTCCATAACTCTGTTATCTTTTATTATAGAATCTGCATTAATAATAAGTACTATCACTGGCTAATAAAAAAATCTGAAATGAAAACTATTTTAAAAACAACCCGTTTGGATCAGTGGTAGTGAACGCTGTCTCTGGTCCAAGGGTTGTGAGTCCGATCCCCGCACAGTATAAACATTTACGTACAATTGACCGAAAGAGAGTTTAATTTAAGTGTGGAAAAAAGAGTCCACCTTTCATTTGTGTGCATGAACATGTCTGTTTGTATTGGTCTGGGTGTTTTCTATGTATTATAAGTATGTATTTTCATAAGAAAAGTAATAAATGTATATGTTTGTATATTTGTAATTCCGCTGTTGATTCTGATATCTGTGACACTGTTGCTTGTGACCTATCTCGGAGTTGCGAAATTTTTATTATATTATTTATTAAAAGAGTTTATTTCCTAATTTCACTGTCAACTTGATCTTAGCGTGTTTCTCGGTTGCGTCCAAAGTCCAATACCATCTCTTTTCGAGCCTGGGGTATGTTTACTTAAAGATCCAGGATTTGGTGAGCCTGATAACTACTAATGAAGCGACTACCTCCCTTGGCAACCCTTAGGGAGTTGCCACACTGGCGGATTGCGAGCGTTTTTCTGCGTGGCCGCCACAAAAAAACAATGGCATGGCTTCCATCCCACTGCTGCACTGTGAGATTTTTTTTAAACATACATCCTATACTTTTAATATAACCCATGTTTGTTTATGTCTATTTATATTTATATAAAGTTATACTATATGAAGTAATACTTGTTTAACGTCTATGTATATTTGTCTACTTTCATTTAGTTAGTTGTTGTTACTGCGGTGCCGTCACTCGGTGCCGTCCCTCAGTTCTGGCAATGGCTGAAAATCAGTGATTTGCTCGACGAGTAGACAATTGACGGAGTCATTGCCATTTCGCATCACTGCTGCACACATGCCTTATTATAAGCCCTTCTGGGTTTCTGCTTACGTATATACTGCTCTGGACGTGTGCCTTTTGATGCGAATAAACGTTTTATCTATCTATCCAATGGCGTTCAGGCGGAGATAACTACGCGGCGAATCCGTCGCATCCGTTGCGCATCCGCGGCTTGAACGCTGCGCAGCCGCGACGTGTTCGCTGCGTCGTCGCACCGCTTTGAAAACGCAATCCGTTGCCAGTGTGGCAACTCCTTTTTGGCAGGAGAATCTTTTTTTTTTTATTATGGCTCTACCCGAAGATAATTCGCCAATGTCTAGTAACTTATTGAGAATAAGTAGGTAGTCAACAGTCGAAGTCAGTCGAAAGTCACAGTCACTCAATAAAACGCCGGTGTTTTACGTTTTATCGACCTACGGATTCAGCGGATATCACTGTAAAAGCAATCGCAGGTTTTAAGACTCTATTAGGTCCAAGCAAGTTGTCACGAGACAACTAACTCGACACACAATAGCAGTGTTAAAAACGATACAATCCAACGATTCTTATTATTAGGATCACTTTGCGGCACTTCACTGCACAAATAAACACCAAATTTGAACACTAAAAACCACTAGACACTAATTTGAAACCTTTGAATTGCATCAGCTCATGCGGCTTGTTAATAAATAAATACCCTACCCGCCGAATCCTCGACAGGAGAATCAGTCCAACAGAATCATGGTGACATTTGAAACTTATCCAAAATATTCACAAAAGTTTCCTTACAGTTTTTCCCTCACTGGTTAATGGTTGAAATATGCACATAGATTTATGAAATCACGTGCACAATCGGATTTTTTTTAATATACTTTAAATTCCACGGACACTGGTTCCGTGCTTTATTTTTTTAAGGGTCACAAAAATTTAACATTTTCTCCGCGATAAAATTAAATTAAATAAAATGACAATAGCTTAAGTTTAGGCAGTCATGCGTGGTTATTGTTAGTAGGTTGAATTTAGTGTAATTGTAAGTGGGTTTTTTATTTATGTCTTTGGGGGTAGGGGTTGGTTTTTACGTAGTTTATGGGCCTCAGAGGGGAGGGTTTTGGGCTAATTGGATATTTATGTTTTGTTTGCAAGCTTGCACGCTCGGATTTGGACTTACGACCTCACGTTAAGAAACGTACGTTCTTATCCACTCGAGTTACCATCGCTCTTGGTAGAAATATGCACATAGATTATGAAATCCAAAGGTGTACGTTCGGTTTCAAAATCAAAAAATCAAAAACGTCTTTATTCAATTTAAGTCCATACAGAACATTTATGAATGTCAAATATTATGTAATCTACCACTGAATCGGAATGTTAGTTTCTACCGAGAAGAATCAGCAAGAAACTCAGTAGTTACTCTTTTCAAATAATATGGTAATTACAATATTCATTCTTATACAAATTATGATTACAGTAACAGTATGATATACAACGCTTATAGTCAATATCGTTTAGATTAATCGTAAAAGAAAAATTATGAAATGAATTATACATTAGAGGACGGGCGAAGAGATCAACATGTCCAGGAATCCTTATCATTCAAATAATCATCTACTTTATAGTAGCCTTTCTGCATTAGGCAGTTTTTTACATACAACTTAAACGTATGTACCGGTAAATCAATGATATTTTGAGGTAACTTATTAAACATTCTAATGCTCAATCCTACAAATGAGTTTCCAGTTTTATGAAGTCTTAGATTTCGGACTTACGACCTATCTCATCACAAGTTTGAAAAATACCCTCATCTTAGCGTGTGATTCCCGGTTGCGACCAAAGCTGTCGCTCTGGAACCCGGGGTACGCTTGGACCATGATCCTTGATTTGGGGAGTCTGGTAATTACAAGAAGCGACTGCCCTCTGACCTTCGCAACCATTTTAACAGATCAACTGAATCATGGTTACACGTTTCTGAATCAATCCGAAATGTGAATGAATGAATGAATATACTTTTATTGCACTCAAAATAAAGTATGAAAACTTAAAAACAGGTGTGCAGGTTTCCTCACGATGTTTTCCCTAACGGCCGAGCTAAAGGTAAAAACGCACGTAGATTTGAATAATCCAGTGGTGCATGCTCAGACTCGAACCTGGTCTCCCATTTTATAGAAGTCGCCAAAACCATTGAGCTACCATCGCACTTGCAATGTTTGAAAAATCATAAGACGTAATTCATGGATGACGCCTAGTGAAAAAATTTGAGTGCCATAATAATCAGATCAGTTTAAGCGGAGCGCAGAGCCACGCATTGTCTGGTACAGGCTGTCTGCCTGGTGACCTTGACATACACTAAATGGTACATATTTATCGGTAAACCGCGTGTTTTTGCGTTTAACGGTCTGCTCTGCGGTCTGCGTCTAGTGTTGTTAAAATATCGATAGTCTGGGCTATCGATATTTTTTTTATTATTCGAAAGTAATAAATTCATACATCTCATACATTGACCAGATTCCGTAATAAGTAGCTTAAGGTGACGGGTAGGGCACACTAGCGACGTCAATCGATTTTAATTTTTAGCTACTAAACCGGATCTATTTTAAACAATTTCGGGGTTACAATCTCTCGGCAAATACGTATACTATTTATTTAATACTTATAGTTAACTGTTTGGTCTGCTTTTGCACTCGAATTTTGGATTACCGCCAAAAGTGGAATCAATTTTTCGCGGACAGAAACGGACCCAACATTTGTGCATGGTTATTTAATATATAGTTTAAGTGTTTGCCGAGAGATTGTAACCCCGAAATTGTTTAAAATAGATCCGGTTTAGTAGCTAAAAATTGTAATCGATTGGCGTCGCTACTGTGCCCTACCCGTCACCTTAAGCACTTATGTTACGCATATCAGATAACAGAGGAATTACAAATACAGTAATAAATACATATCAATCAATCAAAAAATTCTTTGTTTCCATAGGCTTGTACACAGACTTACAAATCGTTATACATTTAAGTAATTTATGTACAGTAGAACCTCGATTATCCGGCCCTCATACGGATTCGCGATTATCCGGACTGCCAACAGCTACGAATTTATTATAACATGAACGTATCGGTACTGCCAACATAATGAGCTAATGTTAAACAATGTTAAAGATACAAATATGAACAGCAGGAATCGGAAGAAGATGAAACTGAAGAAGGTCTAGATGTGGAGAACGATGCAGAACCATCTCATGGTGAAACACTTCATGCCCTGGAAACAGCTCTCAAATAGTTTGAAAAACAAACAGAAAGTGATACCTACGTGAGTTTCACTGAAACGAATTCGTGATATAGCCGCAATAAATAGAAAACGTCAAACGAAATATTTTTAGCCAAATTAAACTTTGGTTCACGATTACCAAATGAATGACCAGTCAATAAATTGTACGAAATGATAGATCAATTTCTTAATAAATATTGATTATCTTTGATATGTATTTATTGCTTTTGATAAAAACATACGAGATGTGCATATGGAAAAAACCTGCTTTTCTTCATACATTCGATTATCCGGATTTTCCATTATCCGGACGCCTAATGACAACTATTTGTCCGGTTAATTGTCCGGTTATTCAAGGTTCTACTGGACCTATTAGAATAGTTATATTATGGTCGGAAAAAACGTCACAGAGTGTGAAAGAGATGCAACCCGCCTTGACGCAGATTCTATACGGGTGCGATAGAGAAAGAACGTTCGCCCAGCACGTCACCCCAGTACTAACGGCTCTAGCGCAGTTTTTCAAGTATGGCTTTCTATGAAACGGCAGTTTGTTTAGGGTGCATGGATGTCAATGACCAAATGTGCCATCAGACCAGTCATAGCCGGAATATCAGTAAGGAGAGAGGGTTTTTACTTAATTTGTAATAATTACCGTGGAACAAAAAAACGCTTGAAACGGAATGTGCCATTTTCAGAAAATATGTCACAGGGTGTGAATGAGATTAGATAGACAGATATTCTTTATTGCACAATAACAAAATATAAGTCTGTTTGTATTGGTCTGGGTGTTGTGTACTATGCATTATTATTATTTTTTTTTTATTTTATTTATTAGGAATAGCAAACAGCTACAAAATACATGTTCATCTAAGACAGTACATACTTAAACTACTTAATAATATTGTAGCCCACAACGCTATCCACATGTAACTAAATCAAATTGTCGCAAGCTGCTCAAAAATACAACTAATAATATTACAAAGAGAGCAAAATATAATGAGAAAAAAGATTCGGTAGGTATTTAGGTGGACAATTTGGGCTCAAAAACAGAAGAATAGTAATTAAATATAAGAGTAGAACGGTATAACGATCTTACAATGACAACTGTTCAATAACAGTAGTCTGTAGTACTAATTACAAAAAAAAACACTTTCCTTATACGGGCTTGCGACAAATATAATAAAAAGTATGGACACATCGATATATTACACGAAAACATTGGCCACTTTCGTTACTTACTTAAGGAACAATAATTAAAATTGTCTCTTTAATTATTTTTTTTGCTGTCACAGTATGCTCCGTGAGGTGTGACTTGATTGGAATGAGAGCTTTTGATGTCACAAAAAATTTTTGAATGATAAACTATATGTTTATAGAAATAGAGATCAAATCACGGCTGTCATTCTAGTCGGGCTATATTTTGCGAACTATATAGTATTGTTTAATTTAAATATAGTAAAACGGAATGTATACAGTTAGAATCAACATAGCCTGCGATAACACTTTACTTTACTTTACTAATACGAGATGACCAATAACTGCAAAACTTGTAAAAAAGACATTAAAAAAAGGGACTACTTACAATGCTCATTATGCAAACACAGTTACCATGTTGACTGCACAAATGTTTCCTGTGTTATATACTTAATTTTTTCTTTTTGTATTATAATGATGCTGTTTTTTTCCTGAATAAATAAATAAATAAACAGTTTTTTTTAAATTATTTATATTATTAACAAAAATATCGATATCTTTAGAGTGGAAACTGTCATTATAAGACCACATCATACGACGAATCGTACGTATTATAAGTATGTATTTACAAAAGAAAAGTATTATATGTATATATTTGTAATCCCACTGTTGATTCTGATATCCGTAACACAGGTGCTTGAGCTACCTATCTCGGAGTCAGATCAATGTATGTGATGTTGTGAAATATTATTAATATTATTTATTATAAGTATGAAACCACAACAACAGACAGTACAATAAGGCGGTACTGAACCAACCGACCCTTTATTTTTAACGCTGGTGGAATGGCCCCTTTCCTGTCCTGTATCTTGGGTACTGAGAGGAGGCGTGCCTAACCCGCACTACACCACGTAGTCCACCAGAGTGGAGGGGAAAGGCACCCTTAAACAGACCCTGGCCCCAGGGGAGGGACCCGACCCTGGCCTGTCGGCGCAGGGCACTCAGGTACAGCTGGGCTCTCCGCGGGGCGATTCGAACCCCTCTTGCGCGGCATACAACCAACATACCCTGACGCAGCTTTTCTATACAACGTGTAAAAAATAGCAATAATACTTAAAGGTGTGAACATATTCCGTGTAAAGTTTCCTGCAAACCTTCTAGAAAAGAGCGTATTCCTTTTTAGGGTTCCGTAGCCAAATGGCAAAAAACGGAACCCTTATAGGTCCGTCCGTCTGTCCGTCCGTATGTCACAGCCACTTTTCTCCGAAACTATAAGAACTATACTATTGAAACTTGGTAAATACGAGTAGATGTATTTTGTTAACCGCATGAGATATAGTGAGTACTTTTTTTTTAATACGTTATAAACCGTAAAGAGTGAATAGGCTGTTACTAGACAGGCATGATCCATCCTCGGCCACATCATCGCTTACCATCAGGTGAGATTGTGGCCAAATGTCTGGCTATTCTAATTAAAAAAAAAAACAAAACCAAAACCGCAATTTACCTTCCATATATCTTACTTGCTGCTACGGAAGCTTTTATGGGCGAGTCCGACTCGCACTTAGCCGGTTTTTTTTTTGGCTCAGATGATGCTCATATTTTGGCATCACCTGATGGTAAGCAATTCCGCCGCCCATGGACACCCGCAACACCAGTGGAGTCACAAGTGCGCTGCCAACATTTTCCCCTTCCCCCCATTGGGCCTCCGGTAACCTCACTTACACGGCGAAACACAACGCAGGCGCTGCTTCACGCCGGTCTTCTGTGAGGCAGTGGTATCACTCCGGTCGAGCCGGCCCATTCATGCCTAAGCGTGGCTCTCCCACATTTGCAGTGAAGGGAGTGAAGTCTTTAAGCGGTATATGTTACACCCTTAAGTATTATTGCTCGATTTTTTACATGTTGTATACGGGTGCGATAGAGAGAGAACGTCACCCAGTATGGCACCTCTGTGCTAACGGTTTCGTGCGGTTTTTCAAGTATGGCTTTCTATGAAAAGGCTCAATCTGGTTAGGATAATATTGTCTATGATAATTACAAACAATGAGCAGTTTTCCAGTAGGTATTTATTAACTTTGAAGTTACTCGCTAGATGGTGTAAGCAGTCTCTATATATTTCAGGTGTTGGATGATATTCTGTGCTCCCTATTTATGGGAAAATTCTCCCAGTAGCTAAGTTTTTCACATTTACCTAATATTTCAAAGTAACCTGGTTGGTTACATGGAAAATAACACTTTATACCAACCTCAAGTACACCTAAAGTAAGTTGTAAAAAAATGTCTGCGATGGCGTTGGAGATGTTTTTACTGCTGCCCGTTTGAAACTGGGCAGTTTGTCATTAAATCATCGTCAGCCCATTTAGTTTGTCATTAAATAATTCTATCGAATTTATTGCAATTTCTACAAGGAGTTCATTGTTGATTATTCAAAATAAAAAGTATTTTTGAATTGAACCTCTTTCATTCATTCATGGGTAAATGAAAATCAAATTTGGTAACACTTTAAATACCGCGAATTTTTATAAAGATACGGGTAGCGCCATCTGTTATCACTTTAGAGAAACCGTCTGACTAAAGTCATTGGAAAACTCCTCATTATTGTCAGTTCAGTGACATAGTTTTTCAGTGAGTACGTCACTTAACTGGCTGGCAGCCATGACTGTTTCAAATTTAAACGATGTTTACCTTATTTTATGATTTGTTGTTTACTTGTGACCAGTTAAGGTGACGCGTGGGGCACACTAGCGACGCCAATCGATTTTAATTTTTAGCTACTAAACTGGATCTATTTTAAACAATTTCGGGGTTACAACCTCTCAGCAAACATTTTTACTACTTATTCATTAACCATGCACAAATGTTGGGTCCAACGCGTACGCGAAAAATTGATTAATAATAATAATAATTCTCACAACATCTCATACGTTGACCTGATTCCGTACTAAGTAGCTTAAGCACTTGTGTTACAGATATCAGACAACAGAGGAACACAAATATATACTTAAATACATATATTACACCCAGACACCGAACAAACTCAAGTGTTCATCGCACGAATGTTTGTCCAAGGTGGGGATCGAACCCACGACCTTTGGCGTAAGAGGCAGGGTCACTACCATCCGGTCAGTGGTTTCACGCCAAAAGCGGTCACTTTTGGCGTGAATCAATATTTCGCGTACAAAAACGGACCCAATATTTGTGCATGGTTATTTAATAAAAATTTAATGGTTTGCCGAGAGGTTGTAACGCCGAAATTGTTTTAAATAGATCTGGTTCGCTAGTGTGCCCTACCCGTCATCTTAAGGGCGCTGTTTAGGCCGATAATGACGCCATTCGATTTTCATTATTTGTAATGGATTCAATGACTGAAGTCCATTCTGTCATCTTCTATAATATAAAGGAGAACCTGAGTGACTAAGGTATTAAAGTGACTAGGAATGCACCCACAGCCCAAACTACTGACCCTAGAAACTTGAAATTTGGGCAGAGGGTTCCTTAATAGTGAAAGTGAGCACTTAGAAGGGATTTTTGAAAATTCAACCCTTGAGAGGGTAAAAAAGGGGTTTAAAGTTTGTATGAAAGTCCGCCATCTTTGATGTTAGAAATGTGAAAATATGTATTCAGACTAATAATTTGAAATAAATGGTAACCCATATAACGTTTTTTTTTAAATAACCCTTAAAGGGGGAAAAAGGCGGGAATAAAATGCCAGTATTCCCATACTGGCATTCCCATACTGGTTCTCCTTACTTTAAACCAAGAACAAGTGGTTTTAACATTTTTACGAATTCATTCCTTAAGGGGGTGAAAAGAGAGTTTGAAGTTTGTATGGAAGTCCGTCATCTTTGATGTTAGGAAAGTGAAAAATTTTGGAAGAAAAAAAATGTAAAGGGTGGTTTAAAGGTTTTTTTTTTATTTATTTATTTGGTTCCTCTACAATAAGAACACTGTTACATAAAAACATATAAGACTAATTTAAGACTAAGTGTCACATTACTTAAAGAAGAGCACATCATGCACTAATATAGAAGAAAGTAATAATATAAACTAACTTATAGATGCGGCGCCCCGCATGTCACTTTCAAAATATTTTTTTTTAATTTTGAGAGAAAAAAAGGTTTGAGAAACAAAAAGGTTGGCAGCGCACTTGTGACTCCACTGGTGTCGCGAGTGTCCATGGGCGGCGGCAATCGCTTACCATCAGGTGATCCGTCTGCTCGTCTGCCACCTATCACATAAAAAAAGAGGATTAATATTAATGAAAATTTTGCCTTGTTCCAGAAAAAACCGTAACGCGATAAAGAAAATGTCCAGATCGCGACCGCCGTCCAGAAACAAAACCTATATTGAATAGAAGTCTACTCTAAGCCCTACGAACTATGTGATACATTTACTTTAAGCGAACATAGTGAATAACGCAACCATGCCGGTCGTATCTCCCTCCCGATACCAGTCCACCTCCTCAGGGTCCTACAGATCCACTTTCACTTCCTCTTCAAGCTTAGACAAGCCTTACTACAGAACTAGCAGTGGGACTTACGTCTCATCTACTTTACGAAGCAGCTATGGAGATAGGACCACAGAATTCCGTTCAAGATTAACGGATCTCGATGGGAAGAGAGAACGGAAGTCCTCCCTAGTCGAATACTCGAGGACTTCCAGAGCGCCCAGCGTCACAGATTCAGACAGCGGTATCTCAACAAGATACAGATCTGAGAGAAGCGAGAGCAGATCTCGGGATATTTCGACTACGAGAAGTGAAAGTGGGAAGACGTCGAGTGATCCGTTGCCGAGGAACAAAAGGAATGTGTTAAGTTCAGCGGCTGTTGCCATGTCGACGGCTGAGTTGTTCCAGAAGTATTCGCCGGCGAATTATGTTCCGCTCACGCAGAGAATAAAGGAGCAGCAACAACAACAACAGCAAAATCAGAATAGTTATGGCGAAATATCACGATCCAAATCTATTTCAAACGACATAGGAAGGCCTCCGGCCGCGGATCCGAAGTACTCCCGTCGTGCAAGGAACTCCACAGCCACTTCTACGATCGCAGAGGTATGTATGCTGTGATAATATTGTTGATAAGAGTTTTGGATGTCTGCGAAATGGAGGTATCGACTAATATAGTGTTCCGTGTGAGTCATGTCATTTAGTTTCGCATTTGGACCGTTCCACATCTATCTAGTTTAGATTAGAAAGAATGGGGTCTTTTCGTTAAATGTCATTATGAAATTGAAGCACAGTTTAGTACATAACAATAGGTAAATAAATCATTAAAAAGTTATGATACGTCTTTAGGCAGAATGGACATTTCAAAATTGCTAAGCTCTGAAACAAAAAATACCAATTCTTTATTTACTTTTCCGCTGCTCGAATATATATTTATTAATTTTTTAAATTGCTTATTTACTGAGAAAAAAATTAAAAACTAAAAAACGTAAGATGACGTCATCGGACGGCAGAATGTAAAATATTTCTTTGCTTAGCACATTATAGTTTTAAATTTACGAAATGCCAAACCCATGACATGCAACTGTCAAAAAAAAGACAACTTGTCAACTTTGAATGAATGAATGACGATGACAGTTGACACTAGTATTATTTACCTTTGACAGTAGTACCTTTTTTTTTATTAAAACAATGATAAGCAAAGGAATCTCGCTGTATTCAGCCGTCCGATGACGTCATTTGGCGCTTACGTCTATTTAGAATATAAAGAATTTCAATAATTATTTTATGCATGAAAATGGACAAATTTTGAAAAAAGAAAAAATATGGGTCTGTTCATTTTATGTCTATTTTCATATAAAAAAACAATATGGACATGTTAAAAATATGAAATGTTGTCCATTGGACTTACGACCTTTCACTAAAAGGGTGATTGATTTTACCAACTGAGCCATGGAAAAGACGTAACTCGATGAACTTTTTGTACATAACAATAGGTAAATAAATCACTCAAAAATCTTTGATACGTCTTTAGATGGAATTGGACTTTACGACCTTTCACTAATGGGGTGATTAATTTTACCAGCTGAGCTACGGAAAAGACGTAACTCGATGAACTTTTGTAAAGCACTCACTTCGCCGTAGCCGACGTTGGTCAAAGATCGTGGGTTCGTAGTCAAATTTATAGTCGCATCGGGATATTTATTAACTGTTTTCATTTACTTAAAATATATTTGCATTTCTTTTGCAATGAGTTGCTAACGAAGTTTATAATAGCATAGGCACGTTTAAATTTTTCGTTATAAAATGAAAAACTAAATAATATTTGATTCATTCAATAATAGGTCTAAATCTAAATGGATAGATTATTGGGACAGGTAATTCGGTTATTGTGAGAGAAATAAAGTTGGTTATAACTGCTCTAAAGCATAAAAAAGTAATTCTAAAATTCTATGCATAATAATTTAAGATATATTCTATGAAACAGCTCATTTATCATATTATTTATGAATGAAAATCTGGTATCGTTATCCTTATTGATGTATCGTAAAGATTTTTATGTCGTATGTCACCTTGAGTTTACTTGGACGACTTCGTGTGTAGTCGCATAGATACAAACTTCATCTTGGTCGTATCCATTATTATGATTGAAAATTACTGATAATGGTTTGGTTATCTTTCGTCATATTATCCTAAATTATCACAGAAAATCGGCGTGAAGCAGCACTGTGCTGTGTTTCGCTGCGTGAGTGTAGGTACCGGCGGAGGCCCAATCCGGGGAGGGAAGAGGAGTTAAAGCAGCGCACTTGTGCGGCGGCGGAAATCGCTTACCATCAGGTGATCCGTCTGCTCGTCTGCCACCTATAATAATAATAATAATAAATATTTCACAACATCACATACATTGATCTGACTCCGAGATAGGTAGCTCAAGCACCTGTGTTACGGATATCAGAATCAACAGTGGGATTACAAATATATACGTATAATACTTTTTTTTTGTTAATACATAGAAAACACCCAGACCAATACAAACAGACATGTTCATGCACAAAAATGTCTGTATGTCATAAAAAAAAATTTATAGGGAAATTGACATGTGTCTGGCGATAATACACTTAAGGTGACGGGTAGGGTACACTAGCGACGCCAATCGTTTTTAATTTTTAGCTACTTTATCGGTTCTATTTTGAACAATTTCGGGGTTACACCCTCTCGGCAAACACTTATACTATTTATTAAATAAATATGTACAAATGTTAGGTTCGTTTTTGTACGCGAAAAATTGTAGTGGCCGCTTTTGGCGGTAATCCATTTTTCGCGTAGGTACGCGTTGGGCCCAACATTTGTGCATGGTTATTTATTAAATAGTATAAGTGTTTGCCGAGAGCTTGTTACCCCGATATTGTTTAAAATATATCCGGTTTAGTAGCTAACAATTAAAAACGATTGGTGTCGCTAGTTAGGGCTACCCGTCGCCTTAAGAGCCCCAATTTACAGTTAAATGGCGCCGCCACCATTTTTTTTATTAATAGGATATTTGACTAAGCTCGAGATTTTAAAAAATATAAATATTTTATCAAAATATTGTCATTCAAAGATTCATGGGCAAGTCCATTTTAAAAGTATGAAATTTAAAAAAAAATATTATACCATTAAATAACCCATATAATTTACACCAACTATTATAATGGAACCATTGACATAAACGAAACATTTGATATAGCTACCATACAAAATTCAAATGAAATGCATACAAAATACTTGCGTGTGACGTCACATCTCAGTAGCCATTTGTATGGAGCGTTTTGGGTTTGCCCAAAATAATGTGATTTTAAAGTTGTGATATCTCAGGTAGTTTAAATGAGAATCAAGTAATTCTTTCAACGATGTTTCTATCATTGAGAGGTCTTTTGATTACACAAATGAAAAAAAATTAGTCAAATACCGTATTGTAACGAAATTAAGACAATAATTAAAAATTATTTTCGGCTGAGATCTAATCCACTTTAGATGGTGAATCCAATCACTTTGCTCAAGACGACTGTCAAAGATCGCTTATGTGGAGTGAGTCACTCCGAAATTGGGACTAAATTTATTTTAACGGCGTGACTGTGAGTGCAGTCGCCGATTGACTGTGCGCTTCCAACCATTAAACTCCCTATTCCCCCGGATTGGGCCACCGGTACGCTCACTCACTCGGCGAAACGGCGTAAGTGCAGTTTCACGCCGATTTTCTGTGAGGCCATGGTATGACTCCGATCGAGCCGGCTCATTCATACCGAAGCGTGACGCTCCGGGGAGAGTGACTCATGCGCCGAAATTGGGAGTATTTTTAATACTGTGACTGGGTGTAACCGTTAAGGTGACGGGTAGGGCACACTAGCGATGCCAATTGATTTTAATTTTTAGCTACTAAACCGGATCTATTTTAAACAATTTCGGGGTAACAATCTCTCGGCTCGGTCTCGGCAATCAACACACTATTTATTAAATTATATAAGTGTATTAATACTTATATTTTGTACGTGAAAATTTGATTAACGCCAAAAGTGGCCGTTTTTGGCGTGAATAAATTTTTCGCGTACATTAACGGACCCAACATTTATGCATGGTTATTTAATAAATAGTATAAGTGTTTGCCGAGAGATTGTAAACCCGAAATTGTTTTAAATAGATCTGGTTTAGTAGCTAAAAATTAAAGTCGATTGGCGTCGCTAGTGTGCCCTACCCGTCACCTTAAGAGACGGGACATGTTATTCTTCTGTATACTTTATTTTACTGCAGTATACGGTCATCGCTACTTGGGATAAGGCTTAATCACTACGCTTGCCTAATGCGGATTGGTGATCACAAACCCGAGCTATGTTCGAAAAATTCGAAACGCACTTTTGTTCGACCTGGGAATCGAACCCAGGACCCCGAGTTCACGGCCCGGTACTTAAACCTCTAGACCAACAGGGCGGAATATAAGTGTATCAATACTTATATTTTGTACGCGAAAAATTACTACTACAGATAATAATAATTACTAAACCAGATCTATTTTGAACTATTTCGGCTCCAGTCTCTCCACAAACACTTATACTATATATTTAATACTTATAGTTAACTATTGCCGTGTGGTCCCCGGCAGAGTAGAATAGGCCACCCTCACTCTTACCGAGGTGTCGTAAAAGGCGACTAAGGTAAAGCTGCTGGCATGATCATCAGCGCCCAGAGTAGGAAAACTCTGCATTTATATCAAAACCCTCGCCAACCCGTCTGCCAAGCGTGGTGAGTATGGCAATTACCCCTCATGTGATTGAGGGAGGCCCGTGCCCCAGCAGTGGGGACTTAAATGGGCTGATGATGATGATGATGATGAGTTAACTATTTGGTCCGCTTGTGCGCTCGAATTTCGGATTACGTTTTTTACTTTTTCGTAACTTTTGACGTGAATCAAGTTTTCGAGCATAAAAACTGACCAAATAGTGAACTATAAGTATCAAATAAATTTTATAGGTTTTAGCTTGGACTGGAGCCCCGAAATTGATTAAAATAGTACCCGGTTTAGTAGCTAACAATCAAAATCAATTGGCGTCGCTAGTGGGGTATACCCTTCACCTAAAGCTACTTAGTATGTTGTATGAGTCATATGTGTGATCACATCTCTAATTCTCTCAGTAGAGTAGGCCGCGCCTCGCGATCCTTTGCAACAATGATGGACCTTGAGCTATGATGTGAATTTAGCGGCCTTGGCTGATTCGCCTGCGAACTATGTGCTAAGGTCGAACACTCAAACGCTACTCAAATTTAAGACGTGCTTAAACATGTCGCTGTCTTTCATAAATACCCAGCCCAGAGACAAAAGTAAAAAGGTTTACAGGCGATAATTCACTTAGTATTTTTTCCTGAGTACGGGAAAATTTCTTCAGCGGTTTTCGCTACATGGGACTTGTAAAAAGCAGATGTAGCTTTAAAAAGCAATCAAGGAGATTTTTATTTTATTTTAATATGGCTCTACCCGAAGATAATTTGCCAATGTCAAGTAAATCATTGAGAATAAGTAGTCAGTCAAAGTCACAGTCACTCAATAAAACGCCGGTGTTTTACGTTTTATAATCCAACGATTCTTATTATTAGGATCACTAATTTAAATCCTTTGAATTGCATCAACCCCCGCGACTTGTTTTAGCCCTACCCGCCGAATCTCGTAAAAATGTCAATGAAGCAGATGTTTCGTCGTTGTTTCGCTAGATGTCACTATGCATTTTTACATCGCGCTAGCAAAGCGTTTTTCCGAAACAATGACGTCAACCTGCCCACATTAAGAATTTTAACTTTACTTAATTAATAAATATTTATTGAACCAAGTAAGCAGATTTACAATATTATACTTGACTAGTGGTTCACCCTCACCCCGTTTCGGGACATTAGTTCTACTTCATACCAATAGATGGCGCTAGGTGTCGATCACATCGCGTTTTCGGATTGCCTATAAGCGTTTTACCTCTTTATAAATAGAATAGATTTGACCTCTATAAGGAAGGACGGGCTATAATCTGTTTCGCTAAAATTCGCCGCGTTCATGGCGGATCGAAGTGGAACCAGAAATTCGTGACATAATGTAATTTGTCACTTTGTTTCGGTGATTCAAGCTTTCTCGACATCATAGATCCATAGAATAATGATACCCAGAGGGTTGTACGTATCGATAGATAACCGTGGGAGAGCCACGCTTTGGGATGAATGGCCCGGCTAGACCGGAATGATACCACGGCCTCACAGTAAACCGGCGTGAAGCAGCACTGTGCTGTTTTTCGCTGCGTGAGTCAGTGTACCGGAAGCCTAGTAAATAAATAAATCACAACATCACATACATTGATCTGACTCCGAGATAGGTAGCTCAAGCACCTGTGTTACGGATATTAAAATCAACTGTGGGACTAAAAATATCTACATACATTGAATACTTTTCTTTTGTGAGTACATACTAATAATAATACATAGAAAACACCACAAATCTGAAAAAAATAAGGTTGGCAACGTACTTGTGACTCCTGTGGTGTTGCGGGTGTCATCCATGGGCGGCGGCAATCATTTACCATCAGGTGATCCGTCTGCTCGTCTGCCACCTCTCATATAAAAAAAAACAGAATTTGTTTTTTTTATTTCTTTTTTTTAAACAATTCCGCCGCCCATGGACACTCGCAACACCAGTGGAGTCACAAGTGCGCTGCCAACCTTTTCCCCTTCCCCCCCATTGGGCCTCCGGTAACCTCATTGACACGGCGAAACACAGCGCAGGCGCTGCTTCACGCCGGTCTTCTGTGAGGCAGTGGTATCACTCCGGTCGAGCCGGCCCATTCATGCCTAATCAATCAATCAATTATTTATTTGCACGAATACAATACAATAAGGTGTTACAAATATCCAAAATTGGTGTGTTAGTATTCTGCCTGCAAGCAGACGCGCAAATATTTGTCAGTAAGCTAGTAAGTATAGAAAGAAATATATAAAAATAACTAGCTGACCCGGCAAACGTTGTTTTGCCATATAAATAAAAGGGTTGATCGTAGAAGGGTGAAAATTGATGATTGTATGTATTTTTGTATGTTGTATCATAAAAAAAGAGAAATTAAAAATTTTGTCTAAAAAATAAAAATAAAAATTTAGGGGTGGACTACCCCTAACATTTAGGGGGATGAAAAATAGATGTTGGCCGATTTTCATAGATACCGGATAAGCACAAAAAATTTCATCAAAATCGGTCAAGCCGTTTCGGAAAAAAAGGTACTACTGTCAAAGGTAAATAATACTAGTGTCAACATTGTCAACGTCATTCATACATTCAACGTTGACAAGTTGTCTTTTTTTTTTGACAGTTACATGTCATGTGAGTTTGGCATTACGTAAATTTAAAACTATAATGTGCTAAGCAAAGAAATATTTTACATTCTGCCGTCCGATGACGTCATCTTACGTTTTTTAGTTTTTAATTTTTTTCTCAGTAAATAAGCAAGAAAAAAAATGAATAAATATATATTCGAGCAGCGGAAAAGTAAACAAAGAATTGGTATTTTTTGTTTCAGAGCTTAGCAATTTTGAAATGTTGTCCAATGTCAATGTCAAATAGGTTATTAGGACTTAGTCAATGATTACATTTCTTACGACATTCAATAAATTCCTTAATATTATAAAAACAGTTGCATAGGAGCCAGTCACACTAAGCGTGGCTCTCCCACATTTCTCAAATAATCTTTTAAAAAGATAAAAAATTCTTTATTCAATTTAGGTCCACACAGAACACTTATGAATGTCAAAATAGGTACATAATATCAACCGCTGGTTCGGAATGTCGATTTCTACTAAGAAGACACCAGCAAGAAACTCAGTAGTTACTCTTTTCAAATATTGGTGATGTTACAGAGTTTCAATTGAGAAGAGAAAAAAATACAATTATGAAGGTTAATAGACTACTATGAATAACAACTCAAAAGATTAATCAATTAACATGACCAAGAATCCTTATCATTTAAATAGTCTTGTACACTATAGTAACCTTTCTTCATTAGGCAGGTTTTGATATGAGACTTAAACTTATCCAGTGATAGGTTAATGACGTTTACATACCTATCTTAATAACTACAATAAAAGTTAGATGTGTATAAAAACTCTACCAGATTTTCATTCAAGCCAAACTCCCACACACAGAACCATGTTGAGGGAAACGAACCTTTTTTTTTTTTGACACTGGGGAATGCCTCCTTTTGCATACCCTCTTGCCGGGGGGCAGGCGGGTTATGTCGGGCTCTCCTCTGGCGGGGGCTTCTCCTAGCGAGAAGCCGGCCAGAGGCATACCGACTAAACCCCAGCGACGCTCCCTCATGGCCAGAGTGGGGAGGGGACATGAGTACGGGTTAAAGAACCTTACTTCACGTCCCTCCCCAGGCGGAGGGCCCATTTACACTGCGACACTGCCTCCCCCAGTCAAGCTGGGGGGGGCGATGGGGACAGCCGGGAGCGCCGGAGGGAAAAGAAACTGGAACAAGACTCGTTGGTAGCTCCGTGGATAAGAACGCGCCTGCCATGCTGAGGTCGTGATTCGAATCTGAGCATGCACCTCTGGATTCTCAAATCTATTTGTTTATTTCTACCATTAGCTCGGCGGTGAGGGAAAACATCGTGAGGAAACCTGCACGTTTACCGTATAGTTTCTGAAACTTGTACAACCTGTGCGGATAAAGAATGGGATCAGAAATGACGGCGCATCTATTCACTTCTCGCTCGCACACTATTTGCGTCTATACTCGCACTCGTGGGTGTCCGAGCGGGAAGTGAATAGATGCGCCGCCATTTCTGAAACCATTATCCGCACAGGTTGTAACCATGATTCAGTTGGTCTGGTTCGTCTGTTAAGGTGAAGGGTAGGACTAGCGACTCCAATCAATTTAAATATTTAGCTACTAAACCGGATCTATTTTAAACAATTTCGGAGTTATAACATCTCGGCAAACACTTAAACTATTTATTCAATAACCATGCACAAATGTTGGGTCCGGTTTTGTACGCGACAAATTGATTCACACTAAAAGTGGCCACTTTTGGGGGTAATCAATTTTTCGCGTACGCGTTGGATCCAACATATGTGCATAGTTATTTAATAAATAGTATAAGTGTTTGCCCAAAGGTTGTATCCCCAAAATTGTTTCAAATAGATACTGTTTACTAGCTAACAATTAAAATCGATTGGTGTCGCTAGTTAGGGCTACCCGTCGCCTTATAGGGTTGCGTTGCGAAGGTCAGACGGCAGTCGCTTCATTGTAATTACCAGACTCGCCAAATCAAGAATCATGGTCCAAGCGTACCCCGGGCTCCAGAGACAGCTTTGTATGCAACCGGGAATCACACGCTAGGATGAAGAATAGTGAATGTATAAGCTGTATTGTTTTGTTTATGAATAAACGATGGAACATTAATTATAAAATAAACCCTGAAGACTTCACTTCAGGGTTTATTTTATAATTAATGTTCAAAATTGTACAGAGTAACCGAGATCAGAGAGAAAAGATTGAAGGGGGCCGCCAGCTTGACAGATGACATTTATCTGACATTAGTTTGACATTTCACTTTTTTAATCAAAATGCGTTCCAATACATTGGCTGTAGTAGAAGTTTCATGGGGTAGCAGAATCTCACAATAACCGAAAAACATCACACTTATGTTAGAATAGTTATTAACGGGATTTCTACCATGTACCTTATTTTTGAGTTTCCGATATTTCGGCACTGTTGCAAGCGCCATGGTCACGGAGGTTTTTGCGAGATGTTACTGGCAGACAAATCGGTCTACCATCCTCATAATATTGGAAACTAAAAAAAAAGGTACTTGGTAGAATTCCCGTGAATAACTATTATAATACAAATTAAAAAACTATATATCACACTAAAATGAAAACATAAAAACTAGATGGATACAATCTAGTGCTATTTCGCAGGCACACAAACAAACCCGTGTGCGTGTGTGTGTATGTTCAATAACAACGCACTGGCATCAGCTTCGTATGACTGCTTGACGGGCCGACCCGCGCCGACACGCGCCGACCCGCGCCGACACGCGCCGACCCGCGCGCCGCGTGACGTCACAGCTCGCTAGACGATGCGAGACAATAGTTTACCAAAGATGGAAAGAACATGTCGTCATTTCATGTTTCAGGATACTTAATGGCAACTCGATATATTCAAATTCAAAATTCAAAATTATTTATTCAATAACACACAATGTTATACAGATAATTATGGTTGGAGCTTCCTTGTAAGCAACATATTTGCTTGTATTAGGGAACTCTGCATTTTGTTCTTAATGTTCAATGATTTACAGATGATAACTCAATGTCTGATTGTCATGTTTGGATAATTATTTCATTTTTATTGAATTTTATGATAGGAACTTTGACATTTTATGACAAATGACAACTTGATATTTTATTACAGCTTTATATTTAATGACCCAAACGAGAATTTCATAATTAAATCCGTATATTTTGTGGTAATTCGAAAATACTAAACTTTTATGTGTCAAGTTTAATTAAAACCCATGACGTGCTTTTCGCCACAACTTTACCTATTATGATAAGAACATATTGTAATCAGTTCTGCCATTTGTTAAAGTTGTTCAATAAACTAAAAAGCCTCCATTTTATGATTTCATAACCATTAAATAATAAGTTGACAAAGTAAACTACTAGTACTATGCTAGTATTGTTCTATCAATAGTATTGTTTGTCTAGTATCGAACGGCGAAACCTGTACTGTGACGTCACCTGGCACCTTCATTCTGTAAATTGTCGAGGCTGCCTTTCATGTGGTTCGCAGTAGATATAGCCATTTGTATATCTCTGATTGGTGTCTTAATCTTTTCAAAAACTTTTGCAAAAGTTTGCCAAATTGCAAAGACTCTTGCAATCGTTTGCAAAATTGCAATAGTTTGAACAGTATTTTTCTCTCTCTTTATGTATAGAGTTAAGTGAGGTGTGGAATAACATTATTTTTAATTTATATTATGAAAATAATATTTTGAAGTTTGATTTAAAATGATATCAAATTCAAATAAATTCGAAATTTGCATGATAGAAAGATTCAGACACCGCTCAGAGCACGTTGAAAGTTGAACTAACACACACAACCACAAGCCACGTTAGATCATTATTAAAAAATCATAGACAGAAACAACATTTTTATTTTTCAACACCAGAGACCAGAACGAAGATCTTATAAGGAAAGCTCACCCGGCTACAGTAAAAGGAACTCCATGACGAATGGAACGAAGGACAATAACGGCAATGAGGTACCGTCCGTCTCAGAGATCAGGAAAAGATTCGATCCGAAAATGACTGTGACGAAACTACCAGCAAATGACGCTAGGTACTCTCCTAAAACGTCAGTGGAACAGTACCTCAGCCAGCTGAAAGACTGCGAGAACGGTACCGTCGGATACACTAAGATCATACAAAAAGACGATAAACCCGTCCCTGTGCATTTGCCCTACGTCGAGAAGAACGGCGTCCACAGATGGGAAGTCGGTTCCTCATCTTCTAGGTCCAATTCTAATTCTGATCTTTCCATTAGCAAAACTATATCCGAACCTGTCTCTTTAGCCAAACCAGTTGCAGACAAAAATGCCATGTCGACTTCTCTGACGACGAAATTGCCTTCAGATCGCCTTGCAAGCATCAAAAGTCAACTCGACCCAAATAACCCAATAGGAAAAATACTAGAAAAATCAACATGTCATACAAGTTGAAAACGGGGACGTCGATTACAAAAAGATCAGATCTAGTCCTGAAGTGTTGATCAAAAAGGAAACTTTAAAGAACGACATTGAGAAACAGGTAAAAACGCCAAAACACACGTCTAATTTTGCTTCGTACATACAGATATCACAGCCAATAGCGAGTGGGACGTCCGCGCCGAAACCGAAGGAAAACCATGAGGAAGTCAAGGAAGAGCCGAGACGTTCAAAAGTGAGCCTTAAATACATCGACTCGGAGTCTGTTGATGACCGCTTGGTGTTGGACAATGATATCGAGTCGCCGAGTGGTACTGGATTTGAGAACAAAACTTTTGAGCATGAGAATTTTCTGAAGAAGCGAACAGAGAAGAGTGAAACGGAAGATGCTCAAGTAGAGGACGGTGTGAAGTCTATGGAGACGAGTACAGAAAGCACATTCAGTGAGCCTACAGAAGACTCGAGCCCTGACACGCCGTCTGCCAGGAGGAAAATCTTGGATAAGGATTTGGAAGATATCAAAGCGGTAAGTAGCATCTTCTTCATGTCATCTGAGCTTTGCAAGGGTTTTGGAACAAAAATCTATAGATGAAATAAAACGCTCTAGCGAAATCTATTCTGGATTCAGAGGGTAATTATTTACTATGATGATACATTTACAGAACCTTATTTTGTTTTAGAAAGATCTAATACTTTTGGGTATCTGTATCAAGAAAATTGGCTGTCCAGATCTTGCCCTAGAATGTGCTGTGTTTTATGTGCAATATTTAAAAAAAAAACATATTTTCATTTTTAGTTGCATAATCCTTGCAAAGCGAATGCACTTCATCATCTAGTATAGTGGCTATTTTTGAGTGCACCTTTACTGATTTCCAAAAGTTTTATTTGTGTTTTGAGTCGATTCCGTTGTCTATGAAAATGTGAGAAACATCTGTATTTCAATTTCAAAATACGTTTTCATATTTTTTTGTGGTGACGTAAAACATTATCTTAATTATTGTAAGATAATTATTTTATTCCACCTAAAAATTTTGAAAAGTCGTAATTTTTTGTTGAAATATTGCATTTTTAGCGATTGAATCCTATTCAGCATTTTTTCCTAAGAAAATACCTGTGCGTATTTGTTTTCTAGTTCTTCATATTTCTTTTTTATATTTTGTCGATGTATAATTTGGTTCTGTGTATTATTTTCGTCTATCTATTATTTTGTCTGTGTATTTGTCGTCGTGCAGCAACAGGTAAGTAATGTATGCAAAGTTTAAAGGTTGTTTGAAAGATATGATGCAAGATTTTAATTATGGATTGGTGTAAACTAGTTTAAAAAATAAGAGTTTTCTAAGGACATTTTCCTTTTAGCGCTTGATTTGCACCGAGATTTAGCAAAACTGAACAATTTGTACCAAAATTTGTCTGTGAAAATATGAATTTTTAACGTTTCACGATGCAACCGGACAATTCATTGGTCTATGCTAAACTGACGTCACATTCTTGTGAATGGAATTCGTCACGCCTTGTGATATTTGATTTAGGGAACGCCATTTTGCTGTTCGAGTAATGTTTGATGCTATTTTTAAAATAAATAGGTTTGAGAATTTTTAAATACTTTATTAATACTACCAAGTCATTGTTCATTAATATAGGTTACAAAGGCTTAGAAATCTGTAAAATAACCTATTTCAAACAATTTTCATATGAGCCAAAAAACAAAAATAGAGATAGCTTACCGCGGTTTTTAATGAAAAAACGAGAGGATTATTATATTTATTTTTAGGCGCGAATTTCCGTTCGCTCAGCGTTTTCAAACAAGGTTATGGGATGAGTCAAATAAGTTCAAAGATCTAGTTGATCTGGTGCAATGACCGGAGACAATTGGGAATATAAGTATTCTGATCTAGGCTTTGGATCATCTGTGTTAAAAATAGAGTATTGATTTGACTGCATGATGTTTTGCCTCTAGACTCCTGATTTAAGATTAGCTTTAGATCTTATAACTTAAGAAATATATTATTGAATTGACTTCGTGATGTTTTAGACCTAATATCCGGATTTAGGATAAGCTTTCGATCTTATATCTTAAGAAATAGAGTATTTAATACAATGCAATACAAGATGGTTTTGGGGTCTCTATTAAGATGTCGCGGATTATGATAAATTACATTATTTCGTGCAAAATTATCGGCGAATAAGAATAAGCAAAAGGTCGTTTTCTTTTTTAAAGGCCGGTGGCACACTTGTGACTTCTGGGGTGTTTTTGGTGTTCATGGGTGGCGGTTGCTTACTATCAGGTGATCCGTCTGCTCGTCTGGCTTCTATTTAAAAAAATAAGATCAGATCGGAGGTGTGATACTTCGTGGTTTCCCACATGGTCCCTCAGGTGCGTTTGCGCACGGAAGCGCGGGTGCCGGTATAAAAAGACGGGTCGTTGGCATTTGAGCAATGAGGCCGGCTATTTGCGGCCACCTGTGGGAATGCGGAGACTGTTGCCATACTCTGGGTTTTTGCAGGCAAATAAATGAAAATGAGAGTAGAATCAAAATCCATATCTTATTTTTTTGTCAAAGGTGGGAGATGAGCAGGGTCACCTGATGGTAAGTGATTGCCGTCACCTATAAATTCAAATTAAAAATAAAGGTGGTACATTTAAAAGTGAGTAGATGTTGACACCCTGTCAGGGCACAGCAATTTATAAGAGGGCGCACATCATTATTAATTAAGGTGTCTATAGGCGGGGGAGGGGGTGGCAACACCAGTGGAATTATAAGTGCGCTGCTAAACTTTTAACCTGCCAGCCATCGCTCACTCCACTTGGCCTGAGGACGTCCTACATTTCGTCCACTCCAATGGTTGTCATTTCTACGGCTGTTATGCCGAGCCCACTGCCACTTTAGCTGTTGGGCTATTTCGATAACCTTGGTTGTCTGCTGGATCATCTCAACTCAGATACGCACCAGTGAAGTGGCTGACGAAAGCCGCTAGCATGTCCCAGCACTATCAGATTCGAGTTAATTTGGAAAATATAAATCCTATAACGAACCCGGGACCTCCCGCGCTTGGTCGTCATCATATTCACTGCGCTATCGAGGTCGTCACGAATGAATTCCTTCTAGACAATACATGCAGACGTCTGCCCCCTTTCCAAACAGCATATGAGCCAAAAATAGCTCGCGAAATGTGACTTGTCTAAAATAACGCGTGCTCTCGGCGAGTGAACGACATTTTTTTTTCCACGTCCATTATTTTGTTAAAACCACGTGCGGAAAGTTCGAGAATCGCCAGCCATTTTGGGGAAAGGAGCGGGAAATTTGTCAGTTAGTTTGACAAGTGACGTTTCGGTTTTGGCGCGCGTTTTGCTGTCAGTGCAAAGGTTGGTCAGTTTTGAGGTTATGTTTTTTTTTGGCGGGCTGGTGGGATATGGTGTGACTTGAGTATGTTGTGCAAAAAAAGCCATGACAACAAATGTTTGTGGAACAAAGGAGTTCTCATGCCATAACCATTAGGGTTACCAAGTTATACACTAACTTGTATGACATAAGCGGCAGTGGCGCCCTCATTTATTTTAACGACTTAATTTACAAACTAGTAGCCCGCCCTCACTCCGATCGGGACATTAGTTCGACTTTATACCACTAGATGGCGCTAGGTGTAGATTACATCGCGCAAACGTTTCGTTTCTAATCCGATTAGCTATAAGCGTTGCCGATGTCTGTAGAATTCACCTTTTTATAAATACTATAGTTTGATTAATGATTATACTTCCCGTTTGACAGATGCAAAAATTTAAACTAATCATGCCTTTGAAGAAAGTTTCCTATTTAAGACATTATTATTTATATTTCTCTATACATAGGTATACTGTGATTTTTAACTATGTGAACTGCCACTGACAGGTGTCAATGTCAAGTCTCCATACATTTTAACCTATGTTGACAGATGAAAATGTCACAATATATGACATTTGCTTAATATGTCAGTCATCATAAACTGTAATTTTTGTCGTATCTTCTTCTTAGTTTGTGGTTTTGTCCCCCTTGCGTCCCAAGCCACTCGGGCCCCGGAGTCCGCTTTCCTGCTTCGACTCCTAGACTTCGCACGGTCTTGTGCGTTTATTGTGGTCAGTTTATTAGCACGCATGTCATCCTTTACGTTGACAAGCCACACCTTTTTAAGTCTACCCCTTCTGCCGGCACCCGGGGACCACTCCCCGGGTGGCTACACATTTGCATCTATCAATCGCAATGTCAATCAATCGCTTACTATCAGGTGTCCGTCTACTCGTCTGCCACCTATCATATAGAAAAAACGAGCTCTCCCAAGTGGCGGGATAGTTTCTCAAAATTATGGATACCTATAATATTTGAGATAATGATTCTGACCATGTAACCGTGATCTAGCTGGTGTGGTGATCAACGGAGAAGGTTCGAAATTAAAGTGACGAGTGCAGAGTAAATACTGGTTTATGAGTAATTCAAGAGCCCTTTATATAGTGGTCCTTAATAATATATGGTCATTACATTCCCTCTAATATGGTTGAGTGAAATGATGGCTGACACATACGTCATACTTGTGAACAGGTGCCACCTTTGGGGACAGGTCTGCTTCGGTTTACCTCATAATATTTATTGTATTATTATTTCCTTTATTTTATTTAGTGTAACAATTGAACTGTATGGCTTGGTATGATGATGACACAACATTGTATGAAAATTTGGCGATTAAAAAGAGTAACTGGCGAGTTTCTTGCCGGATCTTCTCGACCAGAAACAACTTTCCGAGCCGGTGGTAGAATCGCATTACGTTTATTTATTTCTTTAGTATATTTTATGTATCAACATATATATGTATTAACATGTAAATTATACATACGTACTTATAAATAGTTTTAAGTCATTCAAATGTATGACGATTTGTAAGTGCTGTGTACAAGCCTATGCAAATAAAAAAATATTTGACTTGACTTAACTTGAATAATTAATTTAAAGAAATAAAGTCACAATCATCAAATAACATGGTGTACTCTTACGGTAATCAATAACTGTATTTGGGCAAATACCTATTCTTATTACAAGGTGTATTGTTACACTAAAATAGGTTATAGCCCTTATAAGGCATACACGTGTTTGATATAATGGGTTATAGCCCTTATAAAGCATACACGTGTTTGATATAATGGGTTACAGCCCTTATAAAGCATACACGTGTTTGATATAATGGGTTATAGCCCTTATAAAGCATACACGTGTTTGATATAATGGGTTATAGCCCTTATAAAGCATACACGTGTTTGATATAATGGGTTATAGCCCTTATAAGGCATACACGTGTTTGATATAATAGGTTATAGCCCTTATAAGGCATACACGTGTTTAATATAATGGGTTATAGCCCTTATAAGGCATACACGTGTTTGATATAATAGGTTATAGCCCTTATAAGGCTTACACGTGTTTGATATAATAGGTTATAGCCCTTATAAGGCATACACGTGTTTGATATAAAATTACTATTATTATTCTTAGGTATCTATACATACATATTCATTGGTATCTCTAACTACACCACATTGGTCTGGCTCCCTTCTGTGTGAAGGTTGCGAAGGTCAGACGGCAGTCGCTTCATTGTAATTACCAGACTTCCCAAATCCTGGTCCAAGCGTACTCCGGTCTCCGAAGCGAAAACTTTGGACGCAAACGCGAATTATACGCTAAGATGAGGAGATTAGTTCTTATAACTAAAAACTAAAACTTGATTATCAAAAAAACACGCATTGATTTTATTTTATTATTTCAATGCATCTGTTTTGCTACAGTAGGTGGCATACGACCACGGCGATACGGCATAATCATTTCAGCAGAGACAATCTTCTTGTTTCCTACTTTTTAAAGCGTGTTTTTTTGGTAGTCGGGTTTTAATTTTTAAACTTTGTTTTTATTTAACATATTTTTTTTTTATGTATAATGTATAAATAAAATTACATATTTGAAATGTGCTATTGATTCAAAAATCAAAATTCGTACTTTATTTGCTCTTACAAATCGTTATACTTACATCAAAAATATAAATTATAACTATGTATATTATACATGTAATTCATATATATGTGTAATTATGACAACGAGCACATCTGGCGTTTTGGGAAACTGTTAGCCAGTATGTGTCAAATGTTTATAATATAAATAAAATAAAATAAAATAAATATATGACGATACAAAAAATATACTTAGAAATGAATAAATATAATATGATTCTACCACCGGAATCGGAAAGTTGATTCTGACGAGAAGATCCGGCAAGAAACGGCTTGATACCACACGGTACCGTCAAGCAAAATTTTTTTTAATTCCTAATTCTAAGTCCCCTAGAGGGCGCTGTAGTTAATTTAACGTGACGTCATGTCACCTATACCAAAAGATAATCAAGACGCTTCTAACGACACCTCATTTCTTCAAATATTTCTTAAATATTTATATTCAAGTTATGAGGGAACAGATGAACAACCATACATACATACAGGTCAAAATCATAACCCCCTTTTTGCTTCGCCGTAGTCGAGTAAAAATACCTATAGAAATGGATTTATTTGCCCTGTCGGCTATGAAATGAAAATGAGAAATTGAAAAATAAAACCTGAAAAATGGCATTTTCCTCCAGCGACCGGGCTATAAATAGATTCGTATTCGCACGACCTTTCAGCTGAAGCTGAAACGAGCGATGCGTTTCATATTATTTTAAACTATACCCGAAACTGGAATTCAAGACAAAAAAGCTACTATAATGTTGCCACTACAATAAAATGATCGTACAAAAGTATATACCTATTTTCTAAAAACATACGCTGACGTAATTTATTTATTGTTAATTTTAATTTTATAATTAAAAGAAGTATATAACTTTATTGACTTCTTTTTACATAAATACAAGAAGCTTTAATAAAAACTTAATCATCTGTAATGTTTAGTAGAAAAGCTGGTATTGAGCTTGTGTCACTTCAGGAGTTAATAACATTTGGTACAACATTTTAACTCACATGTTGTTGTTTCGTGCAAAGTGATCTTAATATAAGAATCTTTGAATTACATCGTTTTTAACATTCGTTTAGAGTTCGTTAAGAGTAATCTCGGCAGAATCCGTAGTTCGATAAAACGCTAAACGCCTTGTTTTATTGAGTGATTGAGACTGACTAACTTCGCCTGTTGACTATCCACTTTGTTAAAATATCACTTAACAATTTTTCTAAAATGTTGTCAATTTTAGTTGACTTGAAAATAAAGTTTGTAGTTAATTTTCAATTTTTTGAGAAAATTCTTATGAATTTTGTCAGCCTGTACTAAGAAAAGATGCATACAACAAAAAGGTTGACAAAACCTGAAAACTTGATTTGACAATGACATAAGTGACATTTATAGAATTGACAGTGACGTATCTGTCGTAGTTTTTTTGGTCTTGAATTCCAGTTTCGAGTATAGTAAATCAAATTTTTGATGAATCCGTACTCTGTTCTGTGGTCCGTTTGGCCCCAGGAGCATTTCCCGACGGCTACGACTTAGGGACCTTCAAGAGAAGAAACTGACCCTGACTGATTCTCGAAGGTGGCCGTACTACCTACTTAGCCGTTGAGTATCGGTCGTTTTCCTCTAGATGGCGCTAGCACTGGTTAGCTGACTGATGCCTCTATCTCAGTATATAATATCCTCCAATCTCAACGATCAGCCACGTACGCAGGATATATTATAGTGCTCAAGTGTGTGCGCAAACACAAGTTTATTTTATTTTATTTTACAGTTTTCGGGAATCTTACAGCTAAACCACTGATAGCAGAGTTTAAACATAATGAGGCCAATTACAAGTTTCCACTTCCAAAAATAAAAATACATTAAAAAAGAAAAAAAATGCACAGTAATAAAATGTTCTATCCGCACAAGTTACCTACTCGTTATTATTAAAAAATTCGTCACACAGAAATCTCTTTAGTAGTGCAACACCGTCGTTGAAGAGGTCTATATCAAGATTTTGAGAGAGCTTGTTAAATTTGCTAGCTGCTCTTTAAATGAATGCATTTTGCCTATAATTGGTGGTCACTCAGGCACGTGCAGAAGTTCCGAATTTGTATATATGATAAGATAAAGATAAAAAAAATCCTTATTTAATTTGGGTCTACACAGAACACTTATGAATGTCAAAATAGGTACATAATATCTACCGCCGGTTCGGTATGTCGATTTCTACTGAGAAGACACCAGCAAAAAACTCAGTAGTTACTCTTTTCGAATATTGATGATGTTACAGAGTTTTAATTGAGAAGAGAAAAAAAATACAATTATTAAAGTTAATAGACTACTATGAATAATAACTCAAAAGATTAATCAATTAACATGACCAAGAATCATTATCATTCAAATAGTCTTGTACACTATAGTAACCTTTCTTCATTAGGCAGGTTTTAATATGAGACTTAAACTTATCCAGTGATAGGTTAATGACATTCTGTGGTAGCTTATTAAATATCTTAATACTTAAGCCAACAAACGAATTACCGATTGTATGAAGTCTGAGGACCGGGACGGCAAGCCTATGTTTATTTCTGGTGTTAAGACTTTGACTATCGGACTATGTATGTATAAATTAATTTTAATCTATTTTGAGGAAGAATATTTTTATGTTTTATTACGGTATATGGCATTGTTTAAGTAATATCAAATTTAAAAGTATATTTTTATACATACATATAAGTATATTATATAGCAGGTATGATACTTTATCACTTAAATATTCTTTTATGGTATAGCAGCTTTTTTTCAACAATAACTCTTTAACCAATTAACTAAATTTTCTATTCTCTATGGCTAACTATGTACTCAGCCGCCTTTCTGGGTCTAATTATTTTGTGCCATGGGAGCGTTGTACTGTTAATTTTATGTATAGAAATATCAAAAATCGTCTCACTTTAGTGAGTTCGTAAGAAAACGAATATTAATTCAAATGTTGGCTGACAGCCAAACAGTTTCGTCGCAAGACTATATAATACGTTTTTAAACATTTTTATGTACAGACAGACACGTCAGGTTTCTACTATTTGTCAAACCTCCATTGAACCGAAATGTTTTTGATGTATAGGAAGAAATTTGACATATTTGTATTATTTGACGGATGTGTAACTGTCTGTCATAGAGTACCTAGGTAACTTATAAAAAGTTCTTAATTCTTTTCTTTTATGGATTCACCTTCGTAGTTATTTTATTTATTTTTATTTTATTAAGGCGACGGGTAGCCTAACTAGCGACACCAATCGATTTAAATTGTTAGCTACTAAACCGGATCTATTTTAAACAATTTCGGGGTTACAATCTCTCGGCAAACTACTTATTTATTAAATAACCATGCAAAAATGTTGGGCCCAACGCGTACGCGAAAAATTGATTCACGGCAAGGCGTGAATCAATTTTTCACGTACAAAAACGGATCCAATATTTGTGCATGGTTATTTAATAAATAGTATAAGTGATTGCCGAGAGGTTGTAACCCCAAAATTGTTTAAAATAGATCCGGTTTAGTAGCTAAAAATTAAAATCGATTGGCGATTGGAGTCGCTAGTGTGCCCTACCCGTCCATCTATTTAGTCTATGCCCCCCACTGGCCGCCATAACACAAAACATGACATTAATTTTGAAAAAACGAACTTCGACACTGACAAGCACTGACAATTGACAAGCATTTTGGAAATATTTTATCAAACTTTCGATTCGCCCTGGCCAGAGGATTTTTTACAAATGTTAACGCGCGCCCGCGAGTAAAGAAGTGAAACGAGTTGCTTGAGTTTTTGAAATAGGTATTTTTGTTGATCGGTATGTATTTTCTTATGGTGTATTTCTCGGGTGCTTTGACAGTGTGTGACGTCTAGGGCTGAGAGGACGAAAAAGATGGCATTGTTGTCCTCGTAAGGCAAACGGTAGACACAACGACCTGAACCTAAAGTAAGTAGCTGAAGTACTTTTGTTTAATGAGGGATCCAAATAGGTAGACTAAATTTACTAACCTAAAATTTTAGATGGGGGGACATAGGGAGCAGTTAATACCACCAAATACTTCCCAAAAACTCCTTTTTTGTATTCTAGTCTGCCAATCCCAACTATTAGCTACGTATATAGGATATAGTGATCAAGTGTGTGCGCAAACAGAAGTGCACTTTCTATTCCCTTTCCCTAATATTTAGGTGGGATACCATAAAATTATAATTCCCAAAAACTCCTATTTTGTACTCTACTCTGCCCATCTTGACAATCAGCCACGTACGCAGGATATAGTGGTCAAGTGTGTGCGCAAACACAAGTGCACTCTCTATTCCTTTACCCTCATTTAGGTAAGATACCATAAATTATAATTCCTATCTTATGTTCTATTCGGCCATACTCAACGATCAGCCACGTACGCAGGATATAGTGGTCAAGTGTGTGCGCAAAACTCAAGTGCACTCTCTATTCCCTTACCCTTATATTTAGGTGGAATACCATACATTTGAATTCCCAAAAACTGCTATTTTGTATTCTACTCTGAGAATGTTAACTATCAGCCACGTACGCAGGATATAGTGATAAAGTGTGTGCGCAAACACAAGTGCACTCATTATTCCCTTACCCTCGTATTTAGGTGGGATGGTGGGATACATTAGTGTCACGACCGATGAGAGAACAGGCGCAGGACCAGCGGCTTAATCAGCTTTTCGGGACACGGTGGTACAAGACCGCTCACTTCCAGACTTCGGGCTGACACTGAATTTCAGCAATAGAAATCATTGTCATCATTTCAGCCAATAGACGCCCACTGCTAGACATAGGCCTCCCCTAATGTTCTTCACACAGATCGGTCATGTGCCGCCCGCATTCACCAGACCGTCGGTCCACCTTGTGGGGGGCGCCACGGCTGCGACTTCCTGTACGTGGCCTCCACTCGAAGACCTTTCCGCCCCAACGGCCGTCTTTTCTCCTCGCTATGTGCCCTGCCCATTGCCACTTGAGGCGTGCAATCCTTTGTGTTATGTCTGTGACCTTAGTTCTCCTGCGGATCTCATCGTTTCTGATACGATCACGCAAGGAGATTCCGAGCATAGATCTCTCCATTGCTCTCTGGGCGGCAACAGAAATCATCGTCATCGTCAGCCCATTTAAGTCCCCACTGCTGGGGCACGGGCCTCCCTCAATCACATGAGGGGTAATTGCCATACTCACCACGCTTGGCAGACGGGTTGGCGAGGGTTTTGATATAAATGCAGAGTTTTCCTTCTCTGGGTGCTGATGATCATGCCAGCTTTACCTTAGTCGCCCTTTACGACGCCTCGGTAAGAGTGAGGGTGGCCTATTCTACTCTGCCGGGGACCACACGGCAACAGAAATACTCGGGTACAATAGTTTGTTCCGATCCAGGGATCGAATTAGTTTCCCCAAAAGTGTAGTTAACTAGGCACTGCGCCGCCGAGACATTCACTTCCATTAACGTTTGGATAGCCTTGCTTCGGCATTGGATAGTTGCAAGAAAGGCCAAATTTTTATGGCGTGATGTAATTAGCGAGTGAGGTTTAAGAACGCGTGAGTTTTCTGAGAATGCGTCAGCGAAGATATTGAGATCTGATAATGTGGATTAGCGGGTAGTGATGTGCGGAATTTGTAGATTTTATCGATAAAAGGTGTAAAGATAAAGATAAAAATTCTTTATTCAATTTAGGTCCACACAGAACACTTATGAATGTCAAAATAGGTACATAATATCTACCGCTGGTTCGGAATGTCGATTTCTACTGAGAAGACACCAGCAAGAAACTCAGTAGTTACTCTTTTCAAATATTGATGATGTTACAGAGTTTCAATTGAGAAGAGAAAAAAATACAATTATGAGGGTTAATAGACTACTATGAATAACAACTAAAAAGATTAATCAATTAACATGACCAAGAATCCTTATCATTTAAATAGTCTTGTACACTATAGTAACCTTTCTTCATTAGGCAGGTTTTGACATGAGACTTGAAACTTATCCAGTGATAGGTTAATGACATTTTGTGGTATCTTATTAAATATCTTAATACTTAAGCCAGCAAATGAATTACCGATTTTATGAAGTCTGAGAACCGGGACGGCAAGCCTATGTTTATTTCTAGTGTCGACTGTCGATAGTAATTAGATTAGAAACAAGTCAATCAATTTTCAAAAAAATATGTTTTATTTTATTTATTTATAACAAGTGAACTGCCCTTGCTTCGGGTGACATTATATTCAAGTATCAGCCTGTCTGTAAACTGTCCCACTGCAGAGCAAAGGCCTCCATCATAGCCATCAAGTCATCGCTACTATGATGGGATTAGGCTTAATCACCTAATTGAGCTTGCCTAATGCGAATTGGTGTTCACAAGCCCGAGCTATGTTGTTTTTTATGTGATAGGTGGCAGACGAGCAGACGGATCACCTGATGGAGTGACACCAGTGGAGCCACAAGTGAGCTGCCAATCTTTAAACCCCCCTTTCGCCCGGATTGGGCCTCAAGTAGGTACCCACACTCCGCAGCTAAACACAGAACAGTGCCGGTTCACGCCAGTATCCTAAGAGGCCGTTGTATCACCCAGGTTGAGCCGGCCCATTCCTCCCACTGTCAAATTTATGTTAATCGATAACGCTATCTCACGTGAGCTACATCACAGTCGGTAGTAGGTAGTAGCGAATGCCACCGCCGCTGATAGAGCGTGTTTGAAGGTTTTTTTTAAATATTTGCAATACGATGACGTCACGCGTGATAAAGTCCGTAGGCACTTGTTTGCGCAACTGTTTCTAAATTGACTCGGGTCGTGATGTGATGTGATGTTGTATAGTGATGGAAAAATTGTAGTGGTGTGTTTTTATTAATATGATAAAAAAAACAAATAATTTTTACGTTGTTGAAAAATGTAAAAAAAATAATTTAAAAAATTCCAACTTAAAATTTCTTTATTTACCAAAAAAAAGTTTACAACAGCTTACAGTAATACATTGACTCCCACACTAGGCGAAGCCTGTGTCGTGAGAATCATATCAGATTGATTTACCAGGTGTGCGGCTTATTAAAAAAAAGTAAAAATAATCGATTTTCTTTAAAAGATTTTTTTTTTAATTATCGATATTCTTAAAAAGATTATTCTTTTTAAAAATAAACGATATTCTTTTAAGATTTTTATTTAAAATAATAGGCACACAATCGATATTTTTTTTTCTATTTATTTACAAAAAAAAAAATTAAAAACAGTAAATGTTATCTATGAAAACTAAAAGTAAGTAAAAATTACAAGGTACAGGTTGTTAAAAATAATTTAGAAAAAACGAAAACAACGATCAGTGTTATTTACATAAAAGCATTTACTTTTAGGCAAACGCGTATCATCCTAGACCTCATCGTCGCTTTCCATCAGGTGCGATTGTGGTCAAGCGTTGGCTTATTGACCAAAAAAAAAAAAAAAATTAGTCTGCTCGTCTGCCATCTATCACATAAAAAAATGTACGCTGCCGGCCTTTTAAAAATTAATACGGAATACGCTCTTTTCTCGAAGGTTTGCAAGTATCGGTCCGGTAACACCACAGGAGATCGTTCATTCCATAGTTTTGCCGTACGAGGTAGAAAGTGTCTTGAGAAACATACGTTGAAGACTGCCAACCATCTAGATGATGGGGATGGAACTGTTGTCGAGTGGAAAGATGGCGAAATGAAGCGGCAGGAATCAGACCGAACAATAGGCTTGTGTCTAGTCAGAGATTGGCAGATTTTTTAAATAGCATTGAGAAATAGGAGCTATGTACAAAATTTCAGCTTGAAACCTTATGTATTATTTCTGTTATGAGCCCTCAAAGGCAAAGATAGGCAAGTAAATTTTAAGTCTTTTTAAAGCAACTGTTCTTAAGAAACCATTTTCATAAACGCACTATTTCATATAGCTATCGAACAAAACTATCTGGCGATGCGCACAAACTAGTGAGGGTTGACGTCACGCCTCGCGTCGCTGTTTGTATGGAGCGTTTCGGGCAACTCTATTTTACGTGATTTTCAAACTGTCCTATCTCGAAGAGTTTCCAAGCTAATAAATCCATTATTTCACCGATCTTTTTACTTTTGAGGGGTTCTTATGGCATATAAGCTTGAAGCATTAAGCTCTGAGGAATAGGCTTGTGTCCTATTTTTTTCTCTTGTTGGCATAACAAGAGAAAAAAATAGGACACAAGCCTATTCCTCAGAGCATTCCGACTGACCGGATGGCGCAATTGGTAGTGACCCTGCCTCTTACGCCAAAGGTCGTGGGTTCGATCCCCACCCTGGACAAAAATTCGTGCGATGAACACTTGTGTTTGTTCGGTGTCTGGGTGTAATATATGTATTTAAGTATATATTTGTGTTCCTCTGTTGTCTGATATCTGTAACACAAGTGCTTAAGCTACTTAGTACGGAATCAGGTCAATGTATGAGATGTTGTGAGAATTGTGAGAATTATTCCCCATAGTATAAGCGGTAGAGTATACATAGCGAGGCTAGATATCTACACGGTGCTAAGAAGTCTAGCCGATTAGAAATATCTTGGCAGTCCTTGGAGAAAAAATATTGTTTTCATTATTATAATGCCATTGAGAAATCTCTCAGGTATTCAAAAAGTCACGGCGTATAATAAGTCAGAAATAAATATTGAAAGACCTAATTTCAAGAGCAAAAAGTCCAAAATAAACTCAGTGACACAGTTCTATGAATCATGTGACCAAATTGTGAAATGACTTCAGATATACACGCAGTCTATTTTATACTGTGACTTAGGTGCTATTTAAATTGATGAGTACATAGAGGTAAATAATAAAAAAAAAATATAGAAAATATTGTCGATAAATAAATAAATAAATATTTCACAACATCACATACATTGATCGGACTCCGAGATAGGTAGCTCAAGCACCTGTGTTACGGATATCTGAACCAACAGCGGAATTGCAAATATACAACATTTAATACTTTTCTTTCGTAAATACATACTTAAAATACATAGACCCACCCAGACCAATACAAACAGACAAGTTCATGCGCACAAATGTTTGTACTGCACGACCGAACCCGCAACCCTTGCACCAGAGGCAGCGTTCACTACCTCTAGTCCAAACGGGTCGTCATAACATTCGAACAACAATAGTTTCATACACTAATTGTGGAAAGCCCCTTTCTTATTGTCTGTGCCAAGATACTTTCTTCAATCAAAGATCATCAAAAAGTTGTGTAATTTGGTTCCATAATAAAATAATGAAATTTGAATGAAATAGTGGAGTATGTTTAATGGACTATCTTATCACCTCAAGGTGAATGATTATCTGTTACAGTTGCTATGACACAAGTGTGTCTCTATTTGTTAAGTGTCTCTTAAAAATATAGGTACACCAAAACCTTTAGGGCAAATAAGTATCGTTAATAAGATCCAAAATGATATTTACATTGTCTTGTATTTGCATGAATCCAAAAATATGTTTTTATACATATTAATTAGATTGCGACGGACAGACTAACGATGTGGATAGACTTAATAGTGCCTTGTGAAAACAATGAAGATAATTATTATTACAAATATTTAAAAGATTACAAAACGCGGAAAATTTTCAATTCAACAGTACTCTCAAAGTGTATCAAGAGTTATTCTTAAAGAGACAGTCAATTAACATATGAACCATATACCATCAATAAAAACTTATGGGTATAGCAATTTTTGCAATTTATTCTTAAATAAATAATGCACTTAAAATTTTTTCGACAGTCTTCGGGTGGGACTCAAACCCACGATCTTTTGCTAACCGGGCAACTGCTTTACCGACTAGGTTACCAGAGACTTTGGTATGTCGACGAATTTTGTAAGTGCTTTTTGCTTCGCTGTGAGCCCACGATCATCATCATCGTCATCATCAGCCCATTTAAGTCCCCACTGCTGGGGCACGGGCCTCCCTCAATCACATGAGGGGTAATTGCCATACTTACCACGCTTGGCAGACGGGTTGGCGAGGGTTTTGATATAAATGCAGAGTTTTCCTTCTCTGGGTGCCGATGATCATGCCAGCAGCTTTACCTTAGTCGCCTTTTGCGACACCTCGGTTAGAGTGAGGGTGGCCTATTCTACTCTGCCGGGACCACGCGGCAAAGCCCGCGATAGTTTCATCAATATGTATATGTATGAACTTATAAATATCCAGTGTAAATATTGTTACTAATATTTTACCACCAGTTAATATGAAACTGCTTAATTAATATCTCGAAGACTGTCGAACATTTTTAAGTGCATTATTTACTTAAGAATACACCCTTATTTTTTTATTATTTACATCCTGAAAACCTCATAATAGGTGTCGTGAATGAAGTCCATTTAGCACGTTAGATCAACAAAATAAGCGAAAAAAAATCTGCTGTTATCCACCCGGCAATAATCTATGAATAACGGTGTGTATGTGTATATAATCAAAATAAAATATTACATACAATCCACAACACGTGGACAAATCAGGACACAATTCAAACAGTAGATTTTCGAGAATCTACTACAAGCGTATCAACAGTAAAATTGTGCTTAGTGACAACTGAGAAAAAAATTGAAATATAGATTCTCAGTTTTTTTCTCAGACACACAAAACAAACAAAAGCTGTGCTTAAAATTACTCTAGAAATAGACAGTGAACATAACAAAAATACGTTAATCCAAATAAACTATAACAAACGAACAAAATCCACAACTCGTAGTCAAATCATATAAGACATAATTTAAACATCGTAGATATTCAAGAACGTACAGCAACGGCCGCACTCAGAGACGTCATTTAAGCTAATGTTCATTAACTTTAGTATCGGTAGTGTTTATGCGTATCAAAATAAGTGTCAATATTTTTTCTTAAGTAGCCAACTAAGTTAATCAACGACTCTGAGTATGGCAGTAAGTGTATCAAAAAGTCTGCTTAGTAACAAGTAAAAAATAATTTGAGAATCTTAATTATATAGCAAGTGTATTAAAAGCTGTGGTTACAGTTACTCTCGAAACAAAGAATGAACAGAACAATATTAAATAAATCCAAATATAAACAAGGAATCCACAACATATAGGACATAATTCAAACATCGTAGACATTTGAGAATCTACTGCAAGTATGTCAAAAATAAAATTGTGCTTAGTGACAACTGAGAAATAATAATTTATAGCTGGTGTATCAAAAGCTGTGCTTAAAGTTACTCTCGAAACAGACAGCAAACATAACAACAATAAAGAAATCCAAGTAAACAATAAAATACAAGGAATCCACAACATATAGGACATAATTCAAGCATCGTAGACATTCGAGAATCTACAGCAAGTGTGTCACAAACAAAATTGTGCTTAGTGACAACTGAGAAAGAGTAATTTATAGCTGGTGTATCAAAAGCTGTGCTTAAATTTACTCTCGAAACAGACAGCAAACATAACAACAATAAATAAATCCAAATAAACAATAAAATACAAAGAAAATTAAAATACATAGACAAATTAGGACATAATTCAAACATTGTAGACATTCGAGAATCTACAGCAAGTGTATCAAAAATAAAATTGTTCTTAGTGACAACTGAGAAAGAGTTTGAGAATTTATAGTTAGTATATCAAAAGCTGTGCTAATTGAGACAGACAATGAACAACGCCTCAGTGCAGACCAGGCGACGGCCTGCAACCGTCTTCTGCCTGAACACACACTTCGAGAAAGCATTCAGCTCTTGGACCCCTGATGTTGAGAAGCCGTTCAACTCTTGGTCCGAGGCTCAGGAATTTGGCTCGTACGCTGTTGAAGATAAGAAGCCAATCGGCTCTTGGGGTTCTGAGTTTGAGGACCTGAGCTCTTCCGCAACTGAGGTTGTGAGTGTAAGTAGTTTTAATATAATATGTAATAATATTTTGCTGATACAATTTTACAAACACATGAGTAAAGCCCCTGAATGCTGTTAGGTTTATGAATCTATTTGACAGAAATTAGGCTTTACACAGTCTTAAGTTTTCTTAGAATAGTTTCCTTGGCTAGGTTTTAAGTCGATAGTAGGATTTGTTTTATCTTTCCGTTTCTTATTAATACAAATTCCTTTGCTATTTTGAAATTCAGTGTTTGAAGACTCGTTTATATTCTTGCGACAGATTTTTCAATTAGGTTTGGAGATTTGGTACCTTCTTTGTATCTGGATTTTTAATTATGTGGACTAAACTGTTAGTGTCGATCCCGTACATTTTGACTCTTTTTGACAGACGCAAAATGTCAAAATGTCTGGAAATTGTTAGTTAGTCCACAAAATCGAAAATCAGCTATTAGTTCTAAACTAATAACCAAGATAGGGATGCGACAGAAACATTTAATACCACAGAAGTAACTATAATTAATTAAAAGACGGGGATAAACGCGAAATTTATTATGTACTTACATACTTTGCTTGACGCTTCGGCTGCGTTACAGCAGCCGTGGCCACGAGGACAAAATGCACAAAAGTCTTAATTCATTATAGTAATAATGCAACGCGAAAATCTAAAAAATCTAAAATCTATGAAAAAAAACCGCCTTCAAACGCCGTCCTACGCCAATAACCATCAGCCTAATTGTAAATATGGTAGTGAAAGAGTTATCATTTAACTCCTACCCGTTGAGGAGTTGACCTTCCATCATCAGCTGACTTACAAAAATAAAACAATCAGGCGTAAATACTGGTGCAGTGATACAAAATAAAAATCGTTTCACGTGCCTATTAAATTTGAGAGTTGCCCTCGATTTCTCTGGGATTCCTTCATCAGAACCTGATATGATGAAAATGGGACCAACTTGGAAGTGTGTTCTTTCAACTAAAAAAATAATTGTGCAAATCGGTCAACAATTGGCGGAGACTTCGGTGAACATACATAATTATCCCATCCCTCCCAGCGATAAGACCGTCTAAATTGTACATTGTATCTCTGTATAAGCTTTTAAGTTTTTTATGTTGTGCAATAAAGAGTATTTACCTATCTATCTATTATAATAATTAAAAAAAAACAACCAAACATTCGAACATAGAATCTCCTCCTTTTTTGAAGTCGGTAAAAAACCACATTAGTTTGAACCATGTTAATGGTTCACGTTAGTCGCACGTAAATGTCTTCTCTTCTCAATGTAACTCTAACCTCTCTTAGGGCTGATTCAACGATTCTTACTATTAGGATCACTTCGCGGCACTTCACTGCATAAATTAACACCAAATTTGTTCACTAAAACCACTAGAAACTAATTGAAAACCTTTGAATTGCATCAGGCCACGCGGAGTATTTTAGTCCCACCCAATCCTCGTAGAATCCTCGATCAATTTTAATCCGATACTAAATCTATAGTATAGCGCTCTCATTCTATACAAATCTGACATTATACCATAGATTTATCCACGGATAAAGATTGGTCGAATCGTGCCTTAGATTGTTTTCTTAATCTTATCAGGATATTAAGCTTACTTGGTCTTGATTTTACATCTTATTAATTGCAATGATAAGAAGATGCAATTCATTGTGCTGTTGTCGCGGCGGCCAGGGTTAGATAGATAGATAGATATACTTTATTGCACAAAATACACAACTTAAGTACTAACCATTACAGAAATTTTGAGTACAATTTCGGCGGTCTTGTCGCTGAAAGCGATTTTTACCAGACAACCTTCGGTTAAAGGACATTTGATAGTAGAGAAGGGGTAGGTGGTGCAATATTCAATAAAGAAAAAAAATAAAAGAGATAAACCGTAAATGTTAAAATATAACTTATAACCCTAATCCATGAATAAAATACAATATTATAAACTCATAAATAAGTTTTGCTCAAATAAAATAAGATAATAGACTACATACATACACATAATATTGTGAGATTGATATCAGAAAGAGACAAAAATAATAACAATATGATAATCAAATGGATCTAAGACCATCGACTACAGGCTGCCGATAACAGGACGATTGTAGAAAAGTTAATGGGATGAATAAGAGGGTGTTGAAGTTGCTAAAAGTGAGTTTTGACTCGGGTTTTAAAAATGGGCAATGACAGACTGTCTTATAGATAGGGGTAAGGAGTTCCATAAACAGATGGACTGGACGGTAAATGACTGGGTATAGAAATGAGAGGAGTGAGGGGGAGTCTTCAGGCGAAGATGTTTAGACGATCGCATAGGGTTGTAAAAGATAGCAGATTAAATAAAGCTAGAGAATCGGCACCGAATCTTAAAGCTACTGTTAAACATGCTTATTTGTAGCATGCTTAAAAAGCATACAAATTATGAGTATGCTTCATGAACTGTCTACATCTGCTATCAATAAGCAAGCTATTAGCCATCTATTAGCATGCTTAAAAATAAGCAAACCTATTACACGTGCTAAAGCACTCCGCCACATTCCCCCTTCCACCCGCACTGCAGGTAGCATGCTTAAAAATCGACCGGCGTGCGATTTTTAAGCATGCTTATTAGTAGCACGTCCGTCCACACATGCTACTAAGTAGCACTTGCTCAAAAGTAGCACGCTTTAAGCATGTGTAGCAGTACCTTAAAATTTAAAGCCGATCTTCGCATTTAGAGACTTTCGGAAGCTCCCTAAGAAAATTAGGTCAGTACAATCCGTATTTGGGCCGCTCGGTGCAGTATGGCGTGGCGTCATGGCGTGTGGCATGGGGTATTGTTGTGATAGGCTATTTATGCCGGGTTCATGGTCAAAGCCTCAGTGGCCGATGTGACAACTCGATTATGTACAGTTGGGCTCGCAAGTGATTGTGATGGAAATAACGTTATCATAACGGGTCAGGGGGAAACTCGTCATATTAAAAGTAGTCCCAGAATATTAGGATTTTTTTGCTGGCTACTGTTCTAGCCTAACCTAACCAATATTTTTTTTTAGAGTTCAGTATATATTAACACCACAAAAATATTGGTTGAGTTATTCATTCACATTTATAATATAGCCACTAGTGGCCCGCGCCTCACTTCATTTCGGGACATTAGTTCCACTTTACGCCAATAGATGGCAGTAGGTGTCGATTGCATCGCGCAAGCGTTTCGTGTTTTCGGATTACCTTTAAGCGTTGCCACTGTCTGTAGGATTAACTACTTTATATATATAATATAGATATCCTGTATCGTATTTGACAGCCTCGGTGGCGGAGTGTCTAGTTGGTCGCACTCTGGGTCGATGTTTGCGATAGGGGTGACAAAACCGGAGTGTGATGCGTGCATCACACTCGGGTTTTGTCACTCGGTTCAACTATCAAAATACGTGAGTACAGAATTTAGAGTGCACGTGTGTTTGCGCCCACAGTTGTGCACTATAATATCCTACGTACGTGACTGATCATTGAAATAGGTCAGGTCGCCGTAGCCGAACCGGTAGGAATAGGTATATTATTTTGTTTTAAATAATAAAATCAATGTATGTGATGGTATCAAATATTATTATACTATTTTGTTATCACTCCACGTCAAAGGCCTCCGTCATAGAAATCAAGTTATCGCTACTAATGGGATTAGGCTCAATCACCACGCTTGTCAAATGCGGATTGGTGATCACAAACCGGAACTGTTCGAAAAATTTAAAACATTATTTTCGCTCGACCCTGGAATCGAACCCAGGACCCCGAGATCACGGCCCGGTAAACCACTAGACCAACAAGGCGTGTTCATCGTGATAGTATTAATAATCTATTTGAAGTATCATTGTTTAGTATTTACCTTCGTTACATCTGATACTTGTAATATAAGTGAAAAGCTACTTACTTTACAACCGACAAGTAGGTGTATGTGATGTTTGACTTTGATATAATCAATGTTTCTTTTTTTGAAATATATGCCAACATTTTTTAAAGACGTGCCATCTTATTTCAAAACGCGTTTTAAGTTACCGTGTTAAACCTCATGCAATCCTATTCCAACACTCAACGTTAAAGGGGTCTAGAACAGGATTAGTTCCGGAACTTTTCTTTGATCGCTTTTTGTAATGAGAGGGGTATTGTCCTGATGCAGAACTAACTGATCTGAGAGGGAACTTTGAAGAGACGGTTAAGCGACTCATAACGATAAGAGGACTTCAAGGAGGAGAACTTAGATGATGAGTCTTACTGACGGCGATCATTTGCGGTTTCACGCAAGATATATAGGGACGAAGGATGATGAAATAAGATTAGACATCTCAATCAATTAAAAAGGTAGGAATTCCATTATAATGAGTACTTACCTATCCCACTGTACGCCGATTGTGAAATTTGGCAATGTTGTCTGGCGTTACATCGGCGCCTACGACTCAGTGTATCTCGCGACTTTAACCAACGCTCGGTGACGTCACATCGAAATTTGCACTCTCGAAATGCTTTTTCCCGCCGGAATCACCTAATACCCTCCGCCATCTTGTTCCAAACGTCACGAAACGCAAGCAACTTGTTTTTCTTTATAAAAATGACAGCCGTTTTGAAGAATTGTCGAAAAGTGAAATCTTCGTGACCTTGCCAGTGTTAACACATCCGGGCTTTGCCCTCAACCGAAAGTGAACTGTTTAGTTGCACCACCCCAAGAAATGCTTAAACGTAAGTGGTACGAGTGAGCTTCCGAAGTCAAGGGTTGCGATGTAAAGTGTTGATCGGAACTGGTTCTATGTAAAAATTGTGGTGTTTTCTAAAAAAAACAAGTAATTGTCAAAAATCTTAAACAAATCCAAAGTTCGGTTGCATCTACTTAACATTAATCCATTTGGATATTTTCACCTTTGGACTTTAGAATCAAACATTTTTATATTTTGTGTTCTTTCAATATTTGAATTTACTTCTAAAAATTTATGTCGACTTTAGTCCCAATCTAAATCTTCTAATTAAATATTATTGCTAAATCTAAATGAAAACCTACAACTGTATAAGTTAAAAAGTGGTAACGTGAATTGACACTTAAGAAGTTGGAGTGACTTTGTACATACAATAATACAGAAGCCGGGACTATCCGCTACATCAATCCAAGCAAGCTTACATTCGGACTTTAATACTTTAGGCGCTCCAACTTAAACTGTTCAGCAGATTCTATTTAGCAATAAAGAAATTATAAGTGAATTCTGACGGTTACAGTAACAAAAAAAAGCTATTGCGGATAGTGAAGGTGAAAGTATAAGTGACAATAATTAAAAATTGACTGTGTAAGTTCATTTTTAAGTACTATTCACATTGATATTTTAATAAATAATTGAAAACATTTAAAAATAATTATCTGGATCTCGTTTTAGGGTTTTATCAAATTCAAAACATCTACGTAACTTTATATAGACTGTCTTTTATTCCATTATAATTGAACTTTTTGTTATTGTATTTGCGTACTTAAGGATTACTTTTTGGCGTCTATAAATATTTTTATTCATTTTTGTCATATCTGGAACTATTTAAATCCGTGTTTGCGTTTTTTTTGAGACGATATTTTGCGTGGCGTAAGGCTATTCCGTGTCGTGCGTGCCTTCGCATGCTAACATACTACGAGGCGCTGATAATACTAGCATGCGTGACCACGAGCCTGCTAGCGCTGCGGCATGAGGTGTGGGTGTCGGCGGTGCTACGAGCCGCGGCCGCGCGCGGTCGCGCCGGGGCACGCGCGCCCCTCGCAGCCGCGCCCGCTGCCGGGGAAGACGTATGGCGTCAATACGTACCAGGTATACGCTGATGATGTTGTCGTTTTTAGCAGAAGTTTTGAAGAGCAATCTTAAATTATGATTTTAATGTACATATAGAGGGAGGGACAGCCACTTACTTGGGTAATACAATCTGTTAAATTACTTCACCCAATTCTCACTTTAATGTCAAACACTTGAGTTGAGATTCGCATGAAGTTAGACAGATTTTATAACTGAGCTTGTAGCCGTCCCTTTACAAAATCTTAAATTTAGACTATTTTGTTTTCTTTTTATTATTTAGTCCAGAAACTTACATAAACAACGTGCCAATAATAATTTGAAACTAGTAATTCTGTAGCACTTGCTAAGTTCTTCAAAGCATTGACAGCGTGCACCTAATTATTTAAGAGTAGTATACAAGTTTACACCAATCCATGATCTGTCAGAGCGAGTCGTGGCCGCTCCGGCTAGGCGCGCGCGCCGCGTGGCCATCGACGGTCGGGAGCACAGCCGCTGGGCCGTGCGGCTGGCCGCGGCATCGTTAGCGAGGATGGTATGAGAGCAGTGTGATGTGACTGATGTGTGTTATATTTGAGGACTTTAAGGTCGCTTGGAAGCAAATGGTTTGAACGAGTGAAGCAAGAGGGCCTACTTTTAAAGAAGTCAGATAACACTGGTCATTGTCGGCTAATCGTGCCTATAGCCTTTTTTTCTGCAGCTGGTGTAAGGTTCTCGATAGATATTGATCTCAAATTTATATGGACGTATGTATTGAAATCTCGAATTCGACATCATTGTCGAGTGCACTCGAAGTCGAATTTAGAGATTTCATACATTCAATTGAGATGGGGGTTAAATTTATTCGGCTGCATTACAGCTATATTATGTTAATCCCTGTTCAATTAATTATTGTTATAATGCAAAGTGAAAATCTAAAAAAAACTATAATTCATACATTCGTCCATACGAATCTCTAATTTGACTTCAATGTCTCCAACTAGTATACTGCGACTAGTTTGATCGCTGCTACATTTCTATCCCAAACCCTAAACTTTTCAGATAGTGTATTTGTTTGGGACTGTGATCCCCAGCTTCATCGGGGAGTATATGAGACGTACTAAAAGTTATCCTCTCGACCCTGAACCGTAGCAGCGTCCCACCAGGTCCACTAAGGTCCAAATTCAAAGGCATTAGTTGTTATGTACAGTCAAAGAACGAAAAGGTTCGTTAGTTTTGAAATTGATTCGTTTGATATGCAGTGAACACTTATTACCTTTCGTAAATTTGTCAGAGTAATAGCTGTTGCACAGAAAATTATGTTTAACTGATAGATCAGAAAGTTCAGATTTGCTTGTAGCAAAATTGATTCCTTTTGATGTATAGACAATTGAAAGAATGTTGGCAGATCGTTTTAAAACGGTATGTTGGTATAACTGATTCTTGTCGTGCAAGCGAAAATTTACCTTAATGTGAAGAACCTTTTTATTCTCTGTACCGTACGCGATATTATGTTACATCAAAATATAACCAATGAGATTGAAGTGAACCTCAGTTTTACAGGACGTCATCTACTAAATATTTCATCGTAAGCTTTTAGTCACAGTAAATGCAAACACAAAAAATATTTTTTCAAATTATTAATTCCTATTGATTGACCAATTTCGTTATCAGAAACGGCTTCGGCTCTCTTGCTTACCCATTGGAGTATTTGATCAATCTTTATAATAAAAGTTTTTCTGTTTTAAAATTGATCAAAAGAAAACTAATATTTTGCTTTTAAGTGTACCTACTATTTTTGGGTGAGTCGTCGCAACTTCGTAAAACGTGTTGTCAAAGATATTCCATCTGATGACAGAATATTTCTTCCTTGCTTCAGACGTTGAAAGAGCATGCGTATGTGATTATCAAACGAACTTGCCTGTAAGTGAAGTTCGATCATAATTTCACCCTGACTTCATCTCAAGATTTAATGTTAAAAACATGGTTAACTTTAAATATTGAAATGAAGACAAAATATTTCCTAATCCTGTATATTCCTTATGTTTTTTTAGAATGCTTTTGCATTGCTTTCCAGAAAAAGAGGTTTTTTTTTTATTTTTGAAGAAATTTCGGATATTTATTCTTGTTTTTTATCCCTGATTGGATTTAATTTTGGTCCTTTGCTTTTTTTTCCTTTAAGACTATTTAGAGGCAGATTTCTAAGGTGAGTTTCATCAATGTGGTTGCAATACAGCCTTAAAATCCTGTAAATACACAAAAAAATGTATTCATCATAATTTTGTATTAGTTTTGTTTGTTGCATGGTTTTTTTAGTTAAATTTTATTTCATACAATCCCTGGTTTCAATTTATTTTTCATTTGGAAGACCTTTTTTTTTTTCAATTATAAAATAACCAAAGCTTTTAAAAACTAGCTTATTAAAAACTTGGCTGTGCAAAATAAAAAAAAATAGGTCTTTCTAAATATTTCAAGGGTGTTACTGGTGTCATAAAGAGTCAAGCGTGTACCAAATCATTTTGGCTTGTTTTTTATTTATTTTTCTTGCTTGCTACTACGGTAAATACCAAAAATGTTTTTGTTTCGTAATTCATTGATGCAATGAAACTTCAAACATCAGTAACACCGTGCATTTTTTTAGAGATACCACATAAGCAAGAATTCTACCAGAGACAATATACACATTCAGTTCGTTGCAGGTACACTGTTACATAAACGATTACTTATTTCTACAATTTTTATAAATTAAGAGTGGGAATCTGCAAAGATCTTCTTAGAAATCTTATAAAAATATTAAAAAAGATATTTATTCGAGTTATGAACCTCCATACAGAACGCTTATGAATGTCAAAATAATGGGTTTCAATCCCTACATGGCTCCCTACAGTTCCAGATATCCGCACTAAATGCTACGCGAACTCTTTTGGTGCAGCCAAGTGGTGGAACTCACTGCCTCCTAAAACCTGGGCCTCTTTATGGCAAAAGAGGGGCTTTTCTCAGACAAATATGCTGTCCTCCAAATCAAAAAAGCCTTGAATATTTGCGAAGTAAAAAAAATCCAACTTATGCTATCAGCATTGACTAAACTAGCGCGTTAAAAATAATAAAATAAGGGTACTAATTAAACAAGCTTCTTTTTAATAGCATTATTCGCCCCAGAAAATATATGTTACCTTTTAAATTACTAAGTCGGCCACAACCAATGCGCGTCTTAATAATAGTATCTCAGACACTGTTTATCTTATATGTAAGCCACTGTAAATATAACTCAGCATAGTGATTATGTTTTAGGATCTAAATTTGTGGTATGCATTCAAATAGGAAGCTTCTAAAGTATTAATATATGACATCAAAATAGTAAGAATATTAGCCTCTAATTGCATAATTTAGTATGAATAAAATGTAACTCATCCTACATTAATCGATTGTTAAATGTACCTAAAATTGTCATCAAATAGTATAATTAAAGCCACTACATATTATTATTATGTATTACACATGAACTATTAAGGACAGTCAGCCAGAGCGATGGTAGCCTAGTGGTTTAGAACGCGCCCTCCATGCGGAGGGTCGATTTCTCTAGATTTTTCAAATCTATGTGTATATTTCTATATTTACCTCGGCGGTGAAGGAAAACATCGTGAGGAAACCTGCTCGTTTGGGATAGTTTCAGAAGCGTGTAACCATGATTCAGTTGGTCTTGTTCCTCTGTCAAAGGGTTGCGAAGGTCAGACGGCAGTCGCTTCATTGTAATTACCAGGCTCCCCAAATCCTGAATCATGATCAAAACGTACCCTGGGCTCCAAAGCCCAGCTTTGGACTCAACCGGGAATTATACGCAAATATGAAGAAGAAGAAGAACTATTAAGGACAGTCATAGTAAAACCATTTATTTATGCAAATCAATTTGTGTATTAATATGTGTAACAAGTACAATCATTTATAGAAAAGTAATTAATAAACATTAACACGTAAAATTAGTGTAGTAGTAAAAGAAAAAGAAAATAAGGGCAGGCGGGCGGGCGGGTCGGCACAAGTATCGAATAGCGCTCTCTGATTGGTGCAAATGGCCGGTTGCTGTCATGTCGCGCACTCGCGCCAAATCGTACAGTGGCTATTTTCACGATAAAAGAATATGAAGTATTATTTTACATGTTAAGTTATAATATATGATGTTGAGTATTGAAGCTTGAATACATAATTTTTGAGGAGCTTGTATTGAAGCTGTAAAACGTAATATGGTGATGAGTTACAAATTTCGTGGCTGAGTTAGTAAATTAGTTTGCAATGTATAAATCAGAAGGACAAGGAAAATTAATTGTTGATATTGACTTGACGCTTTCTTTAACATTTTTAGTTGGCGTTGTAAAGAAGATGAATCAGTTAATTAAAGGCTATGTCAATTTCTCGGTGCTTAGTTAGTAAATTAGAAGTTTGCGCGCGTGGCCAAATAAAAATTCTGTGGCCTTGTTTATTATTTCTCATAAAATAACATAAAAATAAAAAAATGTAAATTTTTTGGTCTATAGGCTAACGCTTGACCACAATCGCACCTGATAGAAAACGATGATGAGGTCTAGGATAATACTATATAATACGATATATTTTGATAAATTCTGTTAGGAAACACAATACTGTCGATAGTATCGGGAATGAAACAATCGATAGTATCGATAGTACTTGCGTTATCAATAGTATTGATCAAATTTTAGTTTTGACAAATAGCAATACTATCGATAGTCTGAATGATTTTCGAGGTCTATCTATAGGGAAACTATTGATAGTTCCGCCACACTAGAGAGCTCTCGCCGCGCCCTGTCGTCCGGTTATGGAAGTAAACACTGCAGACTCTCAAACACTCCCTCTGGATCTCTGGCAGATTTCTTGATCGCGTCGCGTCGCGTGTGCGTGTGTCTGACGCGAGTGTTGCGTTGCAGGAGTTGTGCGGCGGCAAGAGTGGGCCGAGCGGCCTGCGCCGGAGCAGCGAGCGGTCCGACTCCGCGGCCGACGCGCGGGTCGAGAAGGCGTCCAGCCATGCTAGCGGTGAGTGGGAGTTGTTTCCTTTTTTTTATTTATATAGAAAGGCCAATCAGGATGACCTCATTCCGCCTGATGCTAAGCGACCGTGAAATCCAAATACGCTCACCCTAATGGCCTGCTGAGATGCCGTTTCACGCCCCGCCTAAAAGACCCCGGATTGTATGAAGGAAGAAACACGTGAGCTGGGAGGGCATTCCATGCCTTGATGGCTCGGGGCAGGAACGAGGAGCCAAACCTCTTGGTGCGCGCCGCCATTGTCTGGATGGTATGCGGATGGCGGAAGGTGTTAAAATATTATTTTACACATTTTAGTTCGTGGTTTTTCTATTTATTTATCTCCAACATAAGGTACAGCAAAGTATATTGCAAAGTTTTACATACATTCTTAAAACTAACTGTCCCTACAATTAAAGGCAATCACAACATGCATTTTTATTATAAGGGAAGTGAAATATACAAATACCTATTTACACATAGTAGTTACACATACTAAAAAGAAAAGAAATCAGTTGCTTTTCAATTAAAACCAATTCAAATACATAAATATACTCAAAACAATTTAAGGTGCGTCATTGGCATTAATAATTGATCAAAATTTAGGCAGACTCAGAAACATGGCATCAAGGTCTGGTAGCCTCTTGGTGAGATCGTTGTGCAGGCGAGACAGACTACTGGCGAACCTCTACCCATACTCGTCCTGCAGAATTTAATAATAATATAATAATAATTCTCACAACATCTCATACGTTGGCCTGATTCCGTACTGAGTAGCTTAAGCACTTGTGTTACAGATATCAGACAACAGAGGAACACAAATATATACTTAAATACATATATTACACCCAGACACTGAACAAACACAAGTGTTCATCGCACGAATGTTTGTCCAGGGTGGAGATCGAACCCACGACCTTTGGCGTAAGAGGCAGGGTCACTACCAATTGCGCCATCCGGTCAGTCAATTTGTTCTTGAATAAGCCACAAGGATATCTTTTTAGCCGACTTATGTGTTGCTTTGATGTTTCCAGGTCTGAACGGCTTGCGCAACATCGGCAACACGTGCTTCATGAACTCGGTGCTGCAGTGCCTCTCCAACACGCGGCCGCTGCTCGAGTACCTGCTCGAGGACAAGTACGCGGCCGAGATCAACACCACGCTCTCCTGTATGCAGGGCGCGCTGATGCGGGGTGAGAGGACGGGGCGGAGGGGGGAGGGGGGTCGCTCGCTAGTGCGCGGTGGGGGTGACACGACGGGATGGGCGCGAGTGACATGATGGGATGGGTGCGAGTGACATGACGGGATGAGTGCGAGTGACATGACGGGATGGGATCAGGTGACACTAGTGATGGGTGAGAGTGATACGACGGGATGGGATCAAGTAACAACTGGGGATGGGATCAGGTGACATTAGGCATTTGATACCGTCTCTCTTCCTATCTTGGTACAAAAACTTGAAAGAATTGGAATAAGAGGCCTTCAGCTTGCCATATTCGAGGACTACTTAACGAATAGATTGCAAAGAGTTAAGTTAGATCATACAACAAGTGACGACATCAGTATATCATATGGTGTGCCTCAAGGGAGCATCCTAGGCCCCACGCTCTTTTTGATCTATATCAATGATCTCTGTAACATGAGTATTAAAAATGCCAAAATACAATCTTACGCCGATGATACAGCAATCACATTTTCGGGGCAGTCTTGGGCAGAAGTAAAACATAATGCAGAACTAGGACTTTCAAGAGTGGCCAATTGGCTTAAAAACAATCTTTTGACACTAAATGCAAACAAAACAAATTACATTTGCTTCAGTATATATAATAATGGTCAACCGACTACAGACTTAAATTTAAAAATACATTCATGTGATAATAGTCACAATACTTCCTGCACATGTCCCACTGTAGCTAAAGTTAAAACCACTAAATATCTTGGAATAACTGTTGACCAAAATTTGTCTTGGTATCCCCACATTGAACTAATCTCAGCACGTATTAGAAAATTCATATGGATATTTAAAACCATTCGACACATTGTCCAATCTCCAAGTGATAATGGTCTAGAATCTCACAAAAACCTTTTAAACAATATATATACTGCACTGGTACAATCGGTTGTGACCTACTGCATTCCCATTTGGGGTGGTGCCCTTAAAACTCGGTTCTTAGAGGTCGAGCGTTCGCAAAGATATTTGCTAAAAATTATGTATATTAAAAATAAACTTTATTCAACAGATACACTTTATAAATTGTGTAACCTACTTTCCGTTCGCAAATTGTACATATTGCACATATGCCTACGGACACATAAAAACATAACCTATGTTCCTGACACCTCTTCCAGGCGTAGAGCTAAAAATGCACTTCAGGTTCCAAGGACTCAGACTAAGTTTGCCGGTACACAACATCAAATCCGCTCTATTACTTTATATAATAAGATTAATAAAAAACTAAATATTTATTCTAAAAGCATACATGAATGCAAAAAGGACATTACTGACTGGTTAAAAACTCTAACCTACGAAGACACCGAGACCCTAGTGTCAATATAATCACATACAACCACACAAACGCAAACGACACACTACACATGTTAATATTAAACAGGCTAAATTTCAAGTACTTACCTACTGCAATAATTTGTTATAATTTTATTTGTATGGAATGTTTATAGTTGGTAAATTATCTTTTTTATATGTAAAACCTAGACACGAACGAACGAAAGAGTGGAGTTCCCTGGCACAGGCACTTTAAGCCTAAAAGGGTTACTCCGACAATTTATGTAATCACTTGTTATTTACAACCAATAAACATTTTTCATTTTCATTTTCATTTTCATTAGAGATTAGTAGACCAAGTGACACTAGGGATGAGATCAAGAGACTTTTTTCTTTTTTTTACTGTAGATAGGTAAGCGTTTGATCATATTTCACCTGATGGTAAGTACTTTATGACTTTAGGGATTAGTAAACCATGTGACACTAGGGATGGAATCAGGTGACACTGGTTATGCAATGAAGTGACACTAGAGTTGGGACCAAGTGGCACTGGTTTTGGGATCTAGTGACACTAGAGATAAGATCAGGTGACACTATGGATGGGTGCGAGTGTCACGTCTGGATGGGATTAGGATCAGGGACTAGGAGTGACCAAATGACGATGGGATTAAGTGACGACTGTGGATCGGATCAGGTGACACTAGGGATGGGATCAGGTGACAGGTGACTAGGGGCACTAGAAATGACGGGATGGGTGAGAGTGCGCCGACGGGATGAAAAATGGCCATTAATTAGCCCATGTCACATCGACATTTCGAGCTTTGCGAAGTTGTAGACAAGAGCATAGAGCAGCATGTTTCGTTTACTATTCCAACATAGATCAACAAAATAAGCGAAAGAAAAATCAGCTGTTCCATACATTTTATTGAAGGGGGGATATTCCATTTTGTATGGAGCAACTGATTTTTTTTTTCGCTTATTTTGTTGATCTAACGTGCTAAATGGACTTCATCCATGATACCTATTTTGAGGTATTTGGGATGTAAAGGATAAAATAACAGTGTATTATGTCAAATCCAAGTATTTATTTGCATAAAAAAGGTATATAATAAAAGTTATTATAAATAATGTTCACCATTCAGTTAGTTAAATTAACATGCAAATTTAAAAAATAAAAGTAAAAAAACTAAAACCCAACTACGACAAAAAACGTCGCTGAAAAAGTATAAAACAAGCCTTCGTTGTCAATTTATGCAATATTCACTATGTAGAGATAAAATTTCATGTTTGGAAATCCGCAGTCACACGTTGTCAAAGGGTAGTATATTTAACGTGTGACTACGCCTTTCCAAACATGAAATTTTATCTCTACATAGTGAATATTGCATAAATTGACAACGAAGGCTTGTTTTATACTTTTTCAGCGACGTTTTTTGTCGTAGTTGGGTTTTAGTTTTTTTACTTTTATTTTATTTGTACTATTTTGGTGTCCAAGTGCTAGTAATATATATATATATTCAAAATGTACAAGTCAAGCGCTTTCAAATGATACCAAACACGGCATATTTATCATAACTTTATTTTTTTACTCTGTATGTTTTGTCCGCTAGAGGGCGCCACATTAGATTTTGTGAAACTTCATATAGCCTATAACCAGCGGACGATCAAGACGCTTATAATGATATGTCATTTGTCGAATTCTGATAAGTAGTTAAGAAGTTACGTGGAAACAGATGAACATACATACATACATACATACATACATACATACATACATAGCCTGTCAAAATCATAACCCTCCTTTTGCTTTGCCGTAGTCGGGTAAAAAATACCTATTCGATAATAACCATTGGCGTATTTTCTTAGTCATTACATTCCGTATTTGAATTTATTTGGAATTCTATTGTATATTTTGATACACATGCATTATTAACTTTTTCGCCGCAATGGACAACATTTCAAAATTGCTAAGCTTTGAAACAAAAAATACCAATTCTTTATTTACTTTTCCGCTGCTCGAATATATATTTATTCATTTTTTATATTGCTTATTTATTGAGAAAACATTAAAAACTAAAAAACGTAAGATGACGTCACCGGACGGCAGAATGTAAAAAATTTCTTTGCTTAGCACATTATATTTTAAATTTACGAAATGCCAAACAAATGACATGCAACTGTCAAAAAAGAAGACAACTTGTCAACGTTGAATGAATGAATGACGTTGACAATGTTGACACTAGTATTATTTACCTTTGACAGTAGTACCTTTTTTTATTAAAACAATGATAAGCAAAGGAATATCGCTGTATTCAGCCGTCCGATGACGTCATTTGGCTTTCGTCTACTTAGAATATAAAGAATTTCAATAATTATTTTATGCATGAAAATGGACAAATTTTGAAAAAAGAAAAAATATGGGACTGTTAATTTTATGTCTATTTTCATATAAAAAAACAATATGGACAGGTTAAAAATATGAAATGTTGTCCATTATCAATTCGAACAAACAAGTGCACTGGCCCGTTTAAGTATGGTAGCATGTTATGTTGCGCGCAGCGTTCGGCAGCGTGGTGAAGGAGCTGTGGCGCGGCGGCGAGCGCGACGCGGTGGTGAACACCACCAGCCTCAAGGCGCAGGTGCAGCGCTTCGCCGCGCGCTTCATGGGCTACAGCCAGCAGGACGCGCAGGTACCCAGCCGAGCCGCCTCACCGCCCACGGGGGGGGCCATCGCGATAGATATTAAAATACAAGCATGATACAACAGCAACAGACAGTACAATAAGGCGGTCTTATCGCTTGTAGTAATGTTATTTAGTATATCAACTATAATAATAGAGTTAAACCACCCGGACCCCTAGTTTAAAATGAGAACTAAAATATTCATGGCATGTCCATCAGCCCAGAGAGGAACTTATCAAAACCCTCGCCAACCCGTCTGCCAAGCGTGGTGAGTATGGCAATTACCCCTCATGTGATTGAGGGAGGCCCGTGCCCCAGCAGTGGGGACTTAAATGGGCTGATGATGATGATGATGAACCATGACAACTATCCCTGTGACAGTTCATTCCGTTTTACACAAAAGTTATTAGTGAGAAAGTAGACAATTTATTTTTTGCGTTTAATCCCAAAAAAAAGCAATTCCTATGCATATTACTTGGAAACCATAATTAGGTAAATATTTTAATTTATTGTTGCTTAAAAACCATTCATTAGAATTTTTACTTTAGACAAAAAAATAAGGTTATGTAAAATGAAATGTCACTGAACGAATGATTGAATGATTCGATCAATTTTGACACTATCCTGCGGTACTAAGTTGTCTATGGTTAGTCGAGGATTAGTAATAAAAATTAAAGAACTAACATTATTCCGTTATAATCATGATCTTGCTAGTTTAGGATTAAAAGCGGTATCAGAGTAGTTTTTTTATAATAAGAGGGTTTAGATAGATAGATAGATATTTTTTATTGCACAAAAATGAAATACAAGCATGATACAACAGCAACAGACAGTACAATAAGGCGGTCTTATCGCTTGTAGCGATTTCTTCCAGACAACCTTTGGGTAGAGGAAAGAAATATCGTATTCGTAATAATAAGGGAAGGCAGTGCAAAGTAGTTTAACAAATGAAATTGAGAATTGCAGAATTATACATTATTTTATATATTAATATTATTACATTACATAAATAATAATAAACAATACATACATACCCAATAATAATATATACATAGATAATTTATAACAAAAATTCAATAAAAATATTTCTTATAGATAGGTATAAATATAAATGACCAGAGAGCAGACCACATAAATTACCCTCCTTCTTTGGCAGTCGGGTAAAAAGGGAGAAGAGACAAGTAAAAAACAGTGTACCTATTTATAGAGATAGGAAGTGAGTTTTGACACGGGACTTGAATATAGGAAGGGATTGTGATTTTAGTTTTTAGTTACTAAACGGCATCTATTTTAAACAATTTCGGGGTTACAACCTCTCGGCAAACACTACTGCCACACTCAAAATCGTTGATTAATCTAGTTGGCTACTTAAGGTGACGGGTAGGGTCATCTAGCGACGCCAATCGATTTTAATTTTTAGCTACTAAACGGGATCTATTTTAAACATTCGGGGTTACAACCTCTCAGCAAACATTTATATTATTTATTAAATAACCATGCACAAATGTTGGGTCCGTTTTTGTACGCGAAAAATTGATTACCGCCAAAAGAAAAGAGCTTAATCCTCCCTTAAGAGCCGGCAACGCATCTGTGATGCCCCGTGTGTCACAGATGTCTATGGGCGGCGGTAATTCACTTACCATCAGGTGAGCCGTCTGCTCGTTTGTCTGTCATAATGTAAAAAAAATAAAATAAGTGGCCGCTTTTGGCGTGAATCAATTTTTTACGTACGCATTGGACCCAACATTTTTGTATGGTTATTTAATAAATAATATAAGTGTTTGCTGAGAGGTTGTAACCCCGAAATTGTTTATAATAGATCCCGTTTAGTAGCTAAAAATTAAAATCGATTGGCGTCGCTAGATGACCCTACCCGTCACTTAAGTAGCCAACTAGGTTAATCAACGACTCTAAGTGTGGCAGTAAGAAATGGAACTCCTTGCCAAGGTCTGTATTTCCGGACCACTACAATCTGACCATCTTAAAGGCAAGAGTGAGCTCTTCTAGGCGAACGCGTATCATCCTAGACCTCATCGTCGCTTTCGCTTTGATATAGGTGGCAGACGAGCCGACGGTTCACCTGATATTTACTTTTTTTTTATGCTAGAGGCGACAAACGAGCAAGCGAGTCACCTGATGGAAAGCAATCATCGCCGCCCATTAACATCCGCGAAATCAGAGAGATCGCTAATGCGTTGCCGGCCTTTTTAAAAAGGAGTACGCTCTTCTCTTGAAGGTCCCTAAGTCGTAGCTGTCGGGAAATACTCCCATAGGTAAACTGTTCCACAAAACTGAGGTACGTGGTAGAAAGTTCCGCGAAAAACGCACAGTATTCGACCGCCATCCATCGAGATGATGAGAATGGAATGACAATCGCTTCGTGTGGTTCGATGTAAGAATTCAGCTGCAGGGAGTAGATCAAACAGTTCCTCAGAGCACTCCCCATGATAGATGCGGTATAGAATGCTGAGGGAGGCTATATCCCGCCGCAGTGCTAAAGGATCAAGTTACTTACCTTTTAACCCCCTTTTCCCTGGAATAGGCCTCCGGTACCCTCACTCACGCAGCGAAACACAGCGCGTGCACTGCTTCACGCCTGTTTTCTGTGAGGACGAGGTATTACTCCGGTATTCATGCCGGTTCGTGGATCGCCCACGGTCCAAATACTAGTTTCCATCGGGTGACTGACTCGCTGGCTCGCTTGTCCGCCTCGAGCATAATAAAACAAATGTGTGTGTATTGCAGGAGTTCCTGCGCTACCTGCTGGAGGGGCTGCACGAGGACGTGAACCGCGTCACCGTCAAGCCCAAGCCCATCCTCAGCGAGATCGACGACAGCCTCAGGTGAGGGAAACTTGGTCATACTCAGCAATAGCAACCGCAGAACCGACAACCGATGGGGTGGAGACCGCGTCTTTCCGCTCTGGCTAGGTGGGGGGACGATCTGCGCAGGATGGCTGGCAAGAGCTGGATGCGAGAAGCCATGGATAGGTCACGATGGCGAACACTAGGAGAGGCCCACGTCCAGCAGTGGACTGCGATAGGCTGATGATGATGATGACTCAGCAATGGACATATTTTTAACATGTCCATATTGTTTTTTTTATATGAAAATAGACACAAAATAAACAGACCCGTGTTTTTTCTTTTTTCAAAATTTTGCTATTTTCATACATAAAATAATTATTGAAATTCTTTATTTTCTAAATAGACGTAAGCGCCAAATGACGTCATCGGACGGCTGAACACAGCGATATTTGCTTATCTTCTAAATAGACGTAAGCGCCAAATGACGTCATCGGACGGCTGAACACAGCGATATTTCTTATCATTGCTTTAATAAAAAAAGGTACTACTGTCAAAGGTAAAGAATACTAGTGTCAACATTGTCAATGTCATTGATCTGACTCCGAGATAGGTAGTTCAAGCACCTGTGTTACAGATATCGGAACCAACAGCGAAATTACAAATATATACATTTAAGGTTGGCAGCGCACTTGTGACTCCACAAGTGTCGCGGGTGTCCATGGGCAGCAGCAATCTCGCTTACCCTCACAATGATCCGTCCGTTCGTCTGCCACGTATGAAATAAATTATCGACAATCAACTTCTACCTATGCTTAAGCTACCTATCTCGGAGTCAGATCAATGTATATGATGTTTCAAATGTTTATTTATTTATACATTTCTCTGAGATAGGTCGTTAGAAGTCGATTTTGTAATTGATAGGTGGCAGACGAGCAGACGGATCACCTGATGGTTAGCGATTGCCACCGTCCATGGACACCCGCGACACCAGTGGAGTCCCAAGTGTGCTGCCGACCTTTAAAACAACTTTCCCTCGGATCGGGCCTCCGATGCCCTCATTCACACAGCACAGTGCTGCTTCACGCCTGTTTTCTGTGAGGCCGTGGTATCACTCCGGTCGAACCGGTCCCGTGTAATGTTTGCTCCCTTTTACTAGCGATTCAGCGAAAGCGGCGGAGGCGTGGAGTCGCTACCAGCGCATGGAGGACAGTCGCATCGGGGACATCTTCGTGGGACAGCTCAAGAGTACCTTGCGATGTACGCACTGCAGTCACGACTCCGTCACGTTCGATCCCTTCTGGGACCTTAGGTGAGTTCTAGTCGCTAGTTAACAATCTACAGGTTTCGCGATGAGAAACTCAACAGTTTGTAGAAGCCGACCATTAGGTCAGATACTGACTCATTCATTCGGTCACTTACTCATTCATTCAGTCACTCACTCACTTACTCATTCGGTAACTTACTCGTTCATTAGTCACTCATTCATTCAGTCACGCATTCACTCACTCACTCACTTGACCCCATCTGGGACCTTAGGTCAGTTCCTAACTTATTATCTCATCATTATATCCTACACGCCGTGTGGTCCCGGCAGAGTAGAATAGGCCACCCTCACTCTTACCGAGGTGTAGTAAAAGGCGACTAAGGTAAAGCTGCTGGCATGTAGTAGTGGGCGTTATAAAACATAGATAGTTGTACAACTATCTATCTACCTGAACAACGATCACTCGTTGTCCAACGGAAAATAACTATCTATTTTCCACAACGCTCTAAATTCACTGTTACGTCAACGGCACGAGACAGCTTATGTTTGGTTATGGTTACTAGCTTCTATTCGTTTCGTTGCGACACATGGCGATACGTTTCCGAGCCTTTTAGCTAGAACGCTTTACATTACCCGTCTTGAATATGATTCTTTTAAGCACATTTTTTTTTTATGGAAAGGCCAATCAGGATGACCTCACTCCGCCTGATGGTAAGCGGCCGTGAAATCCAAATATGAGGCTGACAGGCACAGAAGAACTAACAAAGTACCCATGAGTTGTTGCACTCTAGTTGAACGGGTATTGTTTTAATTATGAAACTTTTTTTATGCGAATCGGCTCCTCACTTTGCGTTCTCAGCTTCACGTTCGCGGCTTAGCGCGCAATTTGCGGACTAAGTGTGGAGCGGGCTTTTGATGTTTCAAAAATGATATGGTCAAAACAAACGCCTGGGTTCTACGAATTCTGTGTTAAGTGTATCTAGATGATTCAATGGAAGAAAAACTGTAACAATTTTGTTTTTTGTTAAATTACGTCTAATTTGTTCAGACTTAACCTCAAATCTTCAAATTGTAATATCTTTATTTACGGACTTACGCCAATGGTGTCAATGTGTCCTCAAGCTGTATAATATTTCATATTTCCCGTACCAAGACAAAAAAATACCAACAAAAAATTTATATGGAGGTTCTCCTTTGCTCATTCTATTCTCACCTTTATGTCTAGCGCGATTTTGGTTCAATATCAATTGAGGAAATTTGACAGATTATGGTAACCTGATATGTGGCTATCTGTACTTAAGGAACATAATTTAAAAATGTTCACATACGTATTTATGCAGTTATAATCTGAGCACGGTTATTTGGCTTGTGGCAATAGTCGGATCTGATGCTACATTGACATTTTCCCATAAAAAAAGGGTACTAATTAAACAAGCTTCTTTTTAATAGCATTATTCGCCTCAGAAAATATATGTTACCTTCTAAATTACTAAGTCGGCCACAACCAATGCGCGTCTTAATAATAGTATCTCAGACACTAGTTATCTTATATGTAAGCCACTGTAAATATAACTCAGCATAGTGGTTATTTTTTAGCATCTAAATTTGTGGTTTGCATTCAAATAGGAAGCTTCTAAAGTATTAATATATGACACCAAAATAGTAAGAATATTAGCCTCTAATTGCATAATTTAGTATGAATAAAATGTAACTCATCCTACATTAATCGATTGTTAAATGTACCTAAAATTGTCATCAAATAGTATAATTAAAGCCACTACATATTATTATTATGTATTATTACACATGAACTATTAAGGTCAGTCAGTCAGAGCGATGGTAGCCTAGTGGTTTAGAACGCGCCCTCCATGCGGAGGGTCGATTTCTCTAGATGTTTCAAATTTATGTGCATATTTCTATATTTACCTCGGTGGTGAAGGAAAACATCGTGAGGAAACCTGCTCGTTTGGGATAGTTTCAGAAGCGTGTAACCATGATTCAGTTGGTCTTGTTCCTCTGTCAAAGGGTTGCGAAGGTCAGGCGGCAGTCGCTTCATTGTAATTACCAGGCTCCCCAAATCCTGAATCATGATCAAAGCGTACCCTGGGCTTCAAAGCCCAGCTTTGGACTCAACCGGGAATTATACGCAAATATGAAGAAGAAGAAGAACTATTAAGGACAGTCATAGTAAAACCATTTATTTATGCAAATCAATTTGTGTATTAATATGTGTAACAAGTACAATCATTTATAGAAAAGTAATTAATAAACATTAACACGTATAATTACGTGATCAAAAGAAAAAGAAAATAAGGGCATTCGGCACCAGTAACGAATAGCGCTCTCTGATTGGTGCAAATGGCCGGTTGCTGTCATGTCGCGCACTCGCGCCAAATCGTACAGTGGCTATTTTCACGATAAAAGAATATGAAGTATTATTTTACATGTTTAGTTATAATATATGATGTTGAGTATTGAAGCTTGAATACATAATTTTTGAGGAGCTTGTATTGAAGCTGTAAAACGTAATATGGTGATGAGTTACAAATTTCGTGGCTGAGTTAGTAAATTAGTTTGCAATGTATAAATCAGAAGGACAAGGAAAATTAATTGTTGATATTGACTTGACGCTTTCTTTAACATTTTTAGTTGGCGTTGTAAAGAAGATGAATCAGTTAATTAAAGGCTATGTCAATTTCCCGGTGCTTAGTTAGTAAATTAGAAGTTTGCGCGCGTGGCCAAATAAAAATTCTGTGGCCTTGTTTATTATTTCTCATAAAAAAAATGCTGTACAGCTCCCTCCTGTCAATGTCACTGAGTGCCTTCTGATCGTGGTCGCCAAAGACGTGCGACTCGCACGTATTGCAGTGAATTATTGATACTGTTTGACGTCGTTGTGAAAATGGATAGTTATTACAACGTTATTCACCAACGAACAACGTTTTCGTTTCGTGATTTCAAATAACGGTAACGACACATCGCTGCTGGCATGATCATCAGCACCCAGAGAAGGAAAACTCTGCATTTATATCAAAACCCTCGCCAACCCGTCTGCCAAGAGTGGTGAGTATGGCAAATACCCCTCATGTGATTGAGGGAGGCCCGTGCCCCAGCAGTGGGGAATTAAATGGGCTGATGATATCCCAACGAAGCTATCAATCCACATGAAACATACAAACCTTCGGACCTTAGTGTGTCTAAGTCACCTCCACACACACAAGTACTTAAATTTTGAGAACTGCTAAACATTACACCATTGTCCTTTCTGCATGACCCAAAGGTTGACTGGTAGAGAATGCCTCTGGGCATTAAGTTCGCCTATTGTATCGTTTTGTGCAATAAAGTTTTAAATAAATAAATAAAATACTTTCTCTTTCTAAAAGAGACTCTTCTATCATTCATCACCGTCATGCCATGCATCTTATTCATCTGAAAAATAACAACACTCGCTTGACGTGTGGGAACCACCTTCGTCACCAAAATAAATTACTAGTCCTTGGTCCCTAATGCAATCCTGACCTGACATGGACCTTTTTGGGCCCAGACATGTTACATTCCGTTTGAATGTCAAACGGATTCTCCACTGAGCTTCCTAGTGGTAAATATGATCTAATTTTTAGAATATATATATAAATGCATCATTTTCATTTTTGTTAAGTACTGCTAATTGATAAACGCTTGAACTACTAACCTCATTTATTTCTGTAGGCGATGTTGTTGCTATTGCTGTGTGTACACGTTCTTAGGTTTCAATGTAGCTCTAAGTATATTGTTCTTAAGTTTGTATTTTTATCGATTGTCACCTGTTGTGTATGCCTTAAATTAAAATTAATAAATAAATAAATCCACGCGGACATATTTTGCAGGAGACAATAATCATGATTCGATGGTAAGAGGGTCGCCATACCGATTACTGATTAATTGCGATTGTTTGTGTCAATGCCTATTAACAAAAATTCCGATTAGTGCATTATGCAATTCATAAAGATATTTTTTATTGGTAATAACTATTTTAAGTTCTTGTTCAGATTCATTAAGAAAGTTTAATATTTGTTATTTTGGAAGAATAAGACCACAAAATAGTTAATGATTTTTACTTAATATTTTTATTTGCAAAAAGATGGATGCATGATACGAAACGTTTTCCTATTCACCTTCACATACGGAATGGAGTATAGCTAGCCAAGGATCTCCTTTATTAATATCGATCGGTTATTGTTGGTTCCAGCTTGCCGATCCCGTCGCGCACGGGCAACCTGAAGCTGCAGCAGTGTCTGCAGCACTTCACGCGCGAGGAGGAGCTCGACGGCGACGAGAAGCCGGTCAGTCACTCACTCATTCACTCACTCTTTCATTCAATCACTTACGTGCTCGTTCACTCACTTGTTCATATTTATACATACCCGTTAGTAAAAAATCTTAATTCTTTCCTTTATGGATTCACCGCTGTACTTTTTTATAAAATGTCTCATAATAATTTTAGCATTTTTCATTGTCATAAAAATAAGAATAAACGTCGAGGCGGGTTTATTTCAGCTACTTTCATAGCATCATGTCATATGGTCTATTACTATGGGGATCAGCTGCTGATATACAGACTATTTTCGTATTACAGAAGAGAGCCATCCGCTCCATTTGTCGCCTTAGATCGCGACTTCCTTAGAGATTTGTTTAAAGAAATCGACATACTTACCGTGGCTTCTCAATACATCCTTGATTGCCTTATGTACGTACATAAGAATTTCCATCTGTACTTTCTATTTTCGTTTCATTTCATTTCAAACGAACAATGTAATCATACGAAAATACGTTTGACGAAAAAATAAATACACGTGATATCTTACTACATCCCCTCCCCCCCTTGTGTTATTTATCTTTCTCTCTCCCCCCCCCCCCCCCCCCCCTTGCCTCACGTGAGGAATGGGCAGCCCCTATGTTATATCGTGTTGTATGGTGGTTGCAGACGTGCTCGCGCTGCGGCGTGCGGCGCAAGTGCCTGAAGTGGTTCACGGTGCACAAGTTCCCGCAGGTGCTCGTGCTGCACCTCAAGCGGTGCGTACAGCTTGCAGCTTGCAGCTTGATAATAATATATACATATTTCACAACATCACATACATTGATCTGACTCCATAGGTAGCTCGAGCACCTTTGTTACGGATATCAGAATCAACAGTGGGATTACACATATATACATATAATACTTTTCTTTTGGAAATACATACTTATAATACATAGATAACACCCAGACCAATACAAACAGATAATAATAATAATTCTCACAACATCTCATACGTTGACCTGATTCCGTACTAAGTAGCTTAAGCACTTGTGTTACAGATACCAGACAACAGAGGAACACAAATATATACTTAAATACATATATTACACACAGACACTGAACCAACACAAGTGTTCATCGCACGAATGTTTGTCCAGGGTGGGGATCGAACCCACGACCTATGATATAAAAGGCAGGGTCACTACCAATTGCGCCATCCGGTCAGTCAGATATATGTGTTCATGCACACAAATGTTAGTACTGTGCGGGGATCGAACCCGCGACCCTTGCACCTGAGGCAGCGTTCACTACCACTGATCCAAACAGGTCGTCAAATATATACGGGTTGTTCTTCTCTTTTATCGACAGTGAGTAAAACTTACAAATCAACATTTAACTTTTATGTAACAGACTGCAAATGATAAATAGTATGTCCAACACCCAGTACTCGGTAAGCGTAGTGTCGGACGCGCTGCGACAAGATGGGATGATGACATTCGAAGGCTGGCTGGTGTGGGCTGGATGAGAGTGGCCGAAAATCGGGAGCAGTGGCGTGCATTAGGGGAGACCTATGTCCAGCAGTGGACGAGGGTGGGTTGCTGATGATGATGTCCAGAATATTCGTTAATGTACAATTTGACAGATGGTCTATTACATGATGTGACATTTAATTGATAAAGAATACTTTTTGATTGAAATGTACACCTCCGTCACGTCTCCCGAAATTAGTGCCATTTACACCTCTGTCACGCTTTATATATTTTTTACGAGGTGATGTTTTTTTTTTACAAATATTAAATGGGTTTGCACTTGACCTCATTTCACCTGATGAAAAGTGACAATAAGGTCTAAGATGTAGCGTGCTTACCCAGAAGAAGCCTATTCACTCTCGACTTAAAGACACCCAAACTGTAGCTCTCTGGGAATACAGGTGGTCTACTACGCCAAACGATAAACGATGTATCGTGCCAATAATCGTGTCGAGGCCTACTATAAGTAACATCGTATCAACTGTCGTTTATACGAATATACGAACGATATTACTTTGACAGTTCTTACAAAAACCCTACTCTAAGAAAGCTTGTAACGATACGAATATTTGAATTTGACAGCTTCACCAACGTCAAATCGACGAACATCGCTACGACGTCTCTGATGTTATCGTGAAGAGTATCGTTTCGTTGTGATTTTGAATTTAATGACCCATATTTTCTTCTCCGTACTAGTATCTTCCTTTACCACTGTTAAATAGATTTCGGTTGTGGTGACGATTGGATTTGATTTACTTAAATAAATCAAAGAATTTCATTGCTTCTTATAAATATTATGGTAGGTTCATATCCCTCTTGCCAGGTACGTGTACGCCTTGGTCTTCCAAAAAATCGAAGAGCGTATTAAGTTGCTCAGTACTGCAGCTCGACATGATTCTAAAACATTAAAACCATGTTTGTCAATGATCGATCAGAAAAGAACACCCAGATAAATAAATACGGTAAATACACAAAATTGTTAGTTCACTGGTTGATACTCACAAGTTTACTAATTTTCCAAATAAAATTTGTAGCACAGAACACTATTATTTGTATTTGTAACTAATTAAAAGTACTCTGTGTTTATAAAACTTTTAAAAACACACTTTTTAAAGCAATAAGATTTGTGACATTATTTTTTTTTCAGGCATTTATGGTCCACACTGAAGAATAATAAGCCAAACAGCCAATTGTTTTTTAAATTTTACAATCATTCGTTCACGAACATTGGAATAAAACGAAAGTAACTTGTCTATACTTACGATAATCGATACAGATTACGAACATTTCTTATAGTAGGGTATTAGCGAATATTTCGAACAACTGTCGTATCGTTACGAATAAATCGATATCGTTTGGCGTAGTAGACCTCCAGAAGGCGGCAAGTTGTTCCATTCCTTAGCAGTTCGTACCAAGAAAGAGGAAGCGAAACGCTTAGTACGAGCTGGTGGAACTTGCACAGTGTAAGGGTGGATTCCTGTCGTCTTCCGTAATGTCCGGTGGTAGAAAGGAGAAGGTGGTATGAGGTCGTGAAGCTCATTCGAACACTCTCCAAAATGCATCCTCTAATGTCATTATTTCATGGCAAATTAGAGATATCTCTATGGTGTAACGTATATATAATTCATTACTGCATAAGTTACTGAGGACGGGCTCATAAAAGAAGACCAACCCATGTATTATTTTATGTAATTGGTGGCAGACGAGCAAACGGATCACCAGAAGCCCAATGGACAACATTTCATATTTTTAACATGTCCATATTGTTTTTTTTATATGAAAGTAGACATAAAATGTTCAGACACATATTTTTTCTTTTTTCAAAATTTATCCATTTTCATGCATAAAATAATTATTGAAATTCTTTTTATTCTAAATAGACGTAAACGCCAAATGACGTCATCGGACGACTGAATACAGCGATATTCCTTTGCTTATCATTGTTTTAATGATAAGCAAAGGAAATAAGCATTTCTCAGTAAATAAGCAATATAAAAAATGAATAAATATATATTCGAGCAGCGGAAAAGTAAACAAAGAATTGGTATTTTTTGTTTCAGAGCTTAGCAATTTTGAAATGTTATCCATTCTCATACTCGTAACATTTATTATCATACGACATTATCACTAAAACATAGTTTTTTTGTATGGATTTCGTGTGACATCCGCCATGTTTACAAAATGTCACGAGCACGAAAATTGGGCTCCTGAAGGTAAGCGATTGCCGCCGCCCATGGACACCCGCGACACCAGTGGAGTCACAAGTGCGCTGCCAACCTTTAAACCCCCCTTTTCCCCGGATTGGGCCTCCGGTACCCTCACTCACGCAGCAAAATGGTTTCTAGTGTCAGTAGTTTGGGTTGTGAGTGCATTCCTAGTCACTTAATCAATTAATACCTTAGTCACTCAGGTTCTCCTTTATTTATATAGATGTCTTGATAAATTTTTCAGTTATTGCCTTGACGTTATAAAATTTTTTTTACGTACGTGCTTTATTAACATAAGAATAAATAAAAAATATGCTAGTGTATTGGACTGAGATACTGCAATAAACATGTTTGTATTTTTTTTTTGTATTTGGTGTTGCAGGTTCTCCCCCACAGAGCGGTTCCGCGGCAAGCTGAACGTGCTGGTAGAGTTCCCTCTGACGGGACTCGACATGTCGCCGTACGCCGCCACGCGCGGACAACAGCCTGTATACAACCTGTATGCCGTTAGCAACCACTCGGGTATGGGACCTTGTATAGTATACCTGTAGGAAGAATGCCGGTCCGAGGATTGATCCCTGAAGCACCCCTTATACGAAGATATCAAGATAAATATTGGTTCAAGGGTTGATCCCTGATGGACCCAGAATTTTAGGAAAAATATTGGTTCAAAGTGTGACCCCTGGGAAACATTTCATTTATTCGGACAGCAGCCCTTCTACAACCTGTATGCTGTTAGCAACCACTCGGGCAAGACATTAAATAAAATAGCGGTCCAAGAATTTACCACTGAGGTACCCCTTTTTACTAAACTAAAAATTACTATTGGACCAAGGCGTTACCTTTGAGAAACCTCTATGAGTATGTTCAGTGGTCCAAGGAGTGATCCCTAAGGAACTTTTGGCCAAGGTGTGCACTGTACAGCCTCTATGCTGTTAGCAACTACTCGGTTAAGAGAATTTCAATAATATACCTGTAGGAAGAATGGCGGTCAGAGGTTTGATCCCTGAGGGACCCCGAAGTTTAGGAAAAATATTGGTCCAAAGTGTGACCCCTTAGAAATCCCTATGTGTAAAGACAGTAGCCCGTTTACAAACTGGATGCTGTTTGCAACCATCCGGGTTAGACATTAAATTAGACAGCGGTTCAAGGTTTGATTCCTGAAGTACTTCGTAATATTAGGAAAAATATTGGTCCAAGAATTGATCCCTGAAGTACCTCTTATTATTAGGAAAAAATATTGGTTCAAGAATTGATCCCTGAGGTATCTCTGATTTTATTAGGTAAAATAGTGGTCCAAGTTTTGATCCTTTGACCCCCTATGTATAAGACAGATGAGTCCACAGTACATCCCGTCTACAACCTGAATGCTGTTAGAAATCACTCGGGTAAGAGAGTTCCATAGAAAGAATGGCGGGCCGAGGTTTGATTCCTATACGAATGCCTCTCACAATACATATCGTTGTCCGCAGGCACGACGTACTCGGGCCACTACACGGCGTACTGCAAGCACCCGTACACGGGCGACTGGCACGAGTACAATGACTCCAGGTAAATTTATATTAGCTGTATTGTATCTTTGTTATATAGCAACGTCACTCAAAATATTTGTGACGATTGGAATGTATAAATGCTGACGATGTATAAATGCTAACAAAAACTTGTTATTATAGTCCAGTCAGTATGTGAAGGTGAATAGGACAGTTTTATTTGGACATTAAAAGTGAGACGCTCATTTTAAACCTAACCGATATTTTTAAGAATCGAGAATATTTTCTTAAGAAATCTAATCTACATTTTATTTGTTTAATTTTTAATTTTAATCAACATTCTATCTATGAATTTGGACTATCTGGATATAGAATACTATGTATATGTCACCGGGAAATAGTAAAATCCGTAAGTTTATCAATTTACTTAGGAAGTTTATAAACTTTCGTAAGATTCGAAAGGGGAGATAAATTGTATTATTTTACGTCCACATTTTCGTATAATGATAAAGTTACTGAACTCACTCGTAAAATAATAAGTAAGCAATAACCAAACGCTACGCGCGATCTGATTGGTTGACTGTCACGTGTCACTTCTCCTTCCTCTCGGCCCAACTATATTATTATAAACCACTATTAAGGACTAATTTACATTATGCAATATAACATTTAGGACATGTGACTTTGTAGCAAGAAAAAATAGGATATGTAATTATTATAGCGCTCAATATTAAAACAAAACCATTATAATTAAAGACGATTACCTATAATAAAATTTCGAATATGCGGATCTCGAATATAGATACCTAGTGATTTCCCAATTTTGGATTTTCGGACGAACGATTTTCGAAAAAGAATACCAGTACATTGACCAATCAGAGAGCAGTGTGTTAATTTACGTATTTCAAAGATGCGTATATTTAAAAGTTTCCTGTGATTGTTCGAACCATATAAAATCTTACGAATAGATATCCGTTGGTTTATAAATTTACCGTGTGACGTCGGAAATTGATGTATTTACGAAAATTTGGCCGTAAACTAATACAATTTATCTCCCGTTTAGAATCCTACGAAAGTTTATAAACATCCTAGTAAATTGATAAACTTACGGATCTTGTTATTTTCCGGTGACATATATATTCTTAGTGGTACAGACGCAATAAATCACAAATAATAAAATAATATGCATCTTATTCATCTGAAAAATAACAACACTCGCTTGACGTGTCGGAACCTTCTTCGTCACCAAAAGAAATTACTAGTCCTTGGTGCCTAATGCAATCCACGCGGACATATTTTGCACGAGACAATAATCGTGATTCGATGGTAAGATGGACGCCGTACCGATTACTGATCTATTGCGATTGTTTGTGTCAATCCCTATGAGCTAAAATTCCGATTATAATGTATCAATACGGGGATTAACACGATATTTATTATGTGAAACAACATTGTGTACTCACATATTTGGCTCGACGTTTAATGCAACGCGAAAATCTAAAAAACTATATAATTCCGATTAGCGCATTATGTAATTCATAAGATATTTTTGCACATTTTATTGGTATTAACTATTTTAAGTTGTTGTTCAGATTAATTAAGAAAGTTTAAAAGGTTTTGGAAGAATAAGAACACAAAAAAGTTTATGCTTATTACAACTTAAGTTATTTGTAGAAAGATGGATGCATGATACGAAACGTTTGAACTGTCCTATTCACCTTCAGATACTGAATGGAGTAGAGCAAAATAGTGTATTTTCTAGTGTTCTCAGACACCGATATGTAAGAGAATACAATAATATACCAAAACCAGATAAAAGGATAAAAACATAAACAATATAAAAGAGGCTGGTCCAGCCGTCGATCCTGAACAATATTGTTGCTGGATAAACGCGTGTACGTCGATTATTAATCGATTATGCATATGGGACCCAAATAATCTCGTAATCGATTGTACTATTGACTAAATCGATTGGTCGATATGTCGCCGATATTATCAAATTCAAATTTCTTTATTGCAGACAACATACATAGGTCCATGGCTTAGTACAGTTATAATAAAAAAAACTTAATAATAGGGTTAGTAAATAGGTAAGAGGGTTTTTATTTTATTTATTTATTTAAGTTACATATTGTACCATGTACCTTAGGGGCACTCGTTGCAAACTCGATCCGGCGGATGTGCCCATTGAAATTTCGGTCATGGTTCGCACGTAGTGCCTTACCACAGGTGCATGCGGATTATCTGATCGATTGAATCGGTACTGGACGTAAGCCGATACTTAAAATCGTTGAAATCTACGATATTCACGATTAACACGATACTGGAATTATGCCAATACTATCGATTATAATCGATTAGTGAGATGAGATTATTTAATGGTTTGTCATCGAATACAGGGTGAGTCCGATCGCGCCGCGCAACGTGGTGTCGTCGGAGGCGTACGTGCTGTTCTACGAGCTCGCGGCGTAGCGACACCACCACACACCACCCGGTAACTACACCACCACACACCACCCGGTAACTACACCACCACACACCGCCCGGTAACTACACCACCACACACCACCCGGTAACTACACCACCACACACCGCCCGGTAACTACACCACCACACACCACCCGGTAACTACACCACCACACACCACCTGGTAACTACACCACCACACACCACCCGGTAACTACACCACCACACACCGCCCGGTAACTACACCACCACACACCACCCGGTAACTACACCACCACACACCGCCCGGTAACTACACCACCACACACCACCCGGTAACTACACCACCACACACCACCTGGTAACTACACCACCACACACCACCCGGTAACTACACCACCACCACACACCACCCGGTAACTACACCACACACCACCGGTACTACACCACACCGCCCGGTAACTACACCACCACACACCACCCGGTAACTACACCACCACACACCGCCCGGTAACTACACCACCACACACCACCCGGTAACTACACCACCACACACCGCCCGGTAACTACACCACCACACACCACCCGGTAACTACACCACCACACACCGCCCGGTAACTACACCACCACACACCACCCGGTAACTACACCACCACACACCACCCGGTAACTACACCACCACACACCACCCGGTAACTACACCACCACACACCACCCGGTAACTACACCACCACACACCACCCGGTAACTACACCACCACACACCCCGGTAACTACACCACCACACACCACCCGGTAACTACACCACCACACACCACCCGGTAACTACACCACCACACACCACCCGGTAACTACACCACCACACACCACCCGGTAACTACACCACCACACACCACCCGGTAACTACACCACCACCACACACCACCCGGTAACTACACCACCACACACCGCCCGGTAACTACACCACCACACACCACCCGGTAACTACACCACCACACACCACCCGGTAACTACACCACCACACACCACCCGGTAACTACACCACCACACACCACCCGGTAACCACACCACCACACACCGCCCGGTAACGACACCACCACACACTACCCGGTAACTACACCACCACACACCGCCCGGTAACGACACCACCACACACCACCCGGTAACTACACCACCACACACCACCCGGTGACTATTTATTTTTTATTGAACATCCTGTATTTTCGCTTGCAGTGCGCGAGCGGTCGTGCGCGCTCCGCTGCCTCCTGAGCTGCGTGCGGCCGTGAACACCCTGTGTATGCAAACACGCGTAGAACAACACCCTGTGAGTGTGAACATCACATAGTATAGAAGTGAGCAGTGTTCGGCATTTACGCGAGCCTTCGGCGCTGGGGTTGACTTACTGGCGATTGTACTGTGGCTTTTTTAAGACGAATAGTTTCCACTTTATACCAATAGATGACGCTAGGTGTAGATTACGTCGCGGAAGCGTTTCGTGTTTTCGGATTACCTATAAGCGTTGCCGCTGTCTGTGGGAGAAATTTTTTATAAATGTATAGATATGTAGTATAGGGAATTCAAATTCGATCGCTCCATGTTACGATGTCCTGTCGAATAGAACTGGCAAAAACGTATCTTTCAAATGATTGGAACATTTGGATCAGTGCAGAGATGCGGAACAGTGAAACGCTTCATTTGGAACATCGACTCTCGGGTAGATGCGCGATTCATTCAGCTCATCAAATCATGATGACCAGCAGCTCATTCGTATCTATCGGCTCATCGGATCATTCCGCTCACTCGAACTCGAGATCCATTTGAGTCGAATGATACATTCGGAGCGAACATTAGTGATTTGGAACAGTTTATCATTCGGTTTAGTCGGATCACTGAGTCGTTTCAGTAAAAAGTTGACCTGTCGAGCATTATAAGTAAAAAGAAAGTTCGTAAACTAATCGCAGACTAAGTCGCCCCACGGTTATTTGGCACGTAACAAAAGTCGGAACTAATGTTGTTTTGACATTTTCCCATAGAAAAAATGTTGTATAATGCCCCCTGGCAATGTCACTGAAGTGCCTTATGATCGTGGTCGCACTGTACGAAAAATATACTCAGATACATATTTACTGAGCTAAACTGTTTGTTACTAAGTTTAGCTTCTCTAAACTTATTCTACAATTCGCTGTGCTGCATGATGTTTAACATGCAGCACGGCGAAATGTTTAATGCTCTTAATATAACGCATGTAACCATTTCGGTATTGGTTACGCTAGTTCTTAATTCACCTAGTATTAACAAAACCGGTTTCGACGACTGCTTGTTATTATGTGTTAGTCACTTTGCATGCCGTGGCAGCCTTTAATTAAGGCATCACTATATCATGTATTTAAATTATAAGTTAAGATTGTAAAGTTTATGCTTTGTTGGTTGTCTTTAAATAAATAATTGAAATAAACAGATTCATTTATATCTATACTATTTATAAAGAGGTTAATCCTACAGACAGCGGCAACGGTTATAGGTAATCCGAAAACACGAAACGCTTGGGCGATGTAATTGACACCTAGCGCCATCTATTGGAATAAAGTGGAACTAATGTCCCGAAGCGGAAATGAGGGCGGCCACTATTTATTAATAAATCAAAGTGGCTTACGATCACAGCGACCTAAACTTATTACCGTACTAAAGCTGATGTCTTCCCGTTCCAACGAGCAATGTTAAAAGGCGCTGACACGAGTTTTGTTCCGGGACTATCTTTAGTTCGCGATTTGTAATAAGGGGCTTAAAGTAAATCGTTTAAGTACTTATTTTTGTACCAAAATTTTTTTTTAAATAATTTAATCATTTGCGAAACAGAATCATTGCATTCATATTAACAATTTTACAGTTATTTTTATTTGAGAAAGTTCTGTTCAATTTTATGTGCCTAGGTTTTTTACAAAAGAAAATTGTGTTTTTATAAAAATAGCGAAACAAACTGACTTGAAATTATAACCATGCTACGAATGTTATCGTAAGCAACGCCAGCGCACGGGCTAGTCTCGCGTCCCCTAAGTAATTGCAGTTGTGTGTGTTATCAAATTGTGGAGTGATGTGTCGACGGAGCTTCGGAGCTAACAATAGTGTTGTGGGACTATCGATAAAATTATCGATAGTTTATCTAGTTAATCATCGATAACATTGATCTTATGCACAATATGTAAACGGTGAGTGACAAAACCTCTTATCTTACACATTAACGTACGAAATTTACCTTAACGCCAATGACATATGACAATGCTCGAAAGACCAATGTTTTAGTCCACGTAGCTTGATTATAATGACAGATGTCACTTGATCTTTATTTCAAGGAACGTAAGATTTATCATTTAACCAAGCTTTATTCCATAGAATTTTATTACTATTAACATAAAGATCGCTTTTTTGAGACATCTATAGTTGTCATTTTAATCAAGCTATATTTTACGGACTATAGTGTGTAAGATAGGAGGTATTGCCACTTGCCGTCGCGGTCAAACCTCTCAAACTCGCAAACTAACTGTCAAATCTCTTTTTGATTCTCACCCTTATGTCGATACTCATTTGGTTCAATATCAATTGAGATAATTTGACAGATTGTTGTATCAGTATAATGCAAAAACGCAATATTGAAAATATCGATAGTGCAGCTTGAAGGTACAGGACAGCCACACACCAGGCTACTGCAATCTGATAAACCGCTTCAATCGATATTGAAACAAATGTGTCTGACGTTAAGGTCAGATTCGATTGAAGAAATTTGACAGATTTGTATGCCTTGATATGTGGCTGTCCGTACAATGGAATCAATATACGGCGATACTATCGACAGAATTGTTGTGTGTCGATAGTTTTTACGCTAAAGTGGCTATCGATACTTTTACTCAACTATCGATAGTTTTATCAGCAACACTACTAACAATTGATTAGATAAATTGTATTTAAATAATTACTCGGGCTTGTTAGAGGGGGGCCGCTCAGACTCGTATGGAAAACCCGCCTCAAAGTACACTCGACAGCGAATCTATCTACAAAAACTGTGAACCCACAGTATGTTCTATTTCAATACCAATATTTTTTCCCCAAGGAACATAGGGTCAATTCTCATTAAAAATAATCACTTCCTCATACTGAAGTCTTTTGCATGTCATGCTCTGCCAATATGTGTGAAACACCAGTATGTTTTAAAATCACGATGTACCACATTTTATGCGAAATATTTTTTTTTATATGATACGTGGCAGACGAGCAGACGGATCACCTGATGGTAAGCAATTGGACACCCGCGACACCAGTGGAGTCACAAGTGTGCAGCCAACCTTTAAACTCCTATTTCCCCCGGATTGGCCTCCGGTACTCACGCAGCAAAACACAGCACAGTGCTGCTTTTTTTTTTCTTTATTTAAGGAGCTTGGTCAATTTGACAATGTCGCTCCGTTAAGATCAACCATTATGTAAATAATCAAATCAAATAAAAGGAAAACTTAAGAATTAAATGCTAGTAACAGTCTATAGCACGCTTTAGCCTCTTCTGGCATTGGAGTAGCCAGGGCACTGTTGGATCTGCCTACTCCATTTATTTATTTATTATTATTCAGACACCTTACAAGCTAACAGAAATTAATCCAAAACGCAGTATAAGGTTAGGATACATTATTACATTGCATTCATGTTCATTAGTCACTCACGGATAATTTACAATACAAAAACCAAAGAATACAATCCTTGTCAAATTAATTACAACTAAAAAAAAAAAAATTAAAATAAGCGCGACAGATAATATCAATATAAATAGCCCAAATTGTCAGTATCTGAGTCAAAAGAAGCAAATTAACATACACAATAGAACAGTAAAATCAAATAAATAAAATATAATTAATTTAGATTTTTTTAATATAATGTCAATAGTATTAAATATGTTTATTATGTCAAAAAACTACGGTACTTGTAGCAGATTTGAACAAAACTGTCTGTAAATAGGTCTACTTCATCGTGCCGAGCAAGTATGTCACCGATAAGTCGCAGAGCGCGGGTAGTAGGCGCGTGAGCCGCGCCATTCATTACCTCCAAACAATTGCGCCCTAAGTCGTCCGTTCCGGGCACACTCCGCTAAAACGTGGACAACGTCCTCAATAACTCCGCATTCTTCACACAAGGGAGATGATATTAAACCCATCAAGTATTTAAACTTTTTCGTCGGAATGTGACCAGAACGGAGTCTGAAAGCCGATACAATATTTAATCTACTTAGGGAACAGTTATCAAACCAAGGCACCACCAGGGGTTCAGGTTGTATGGTTTTGTACCAGATGCCCTTTTCTCTTGATCTAAGATCGAAATACTCTCTCCATAATCTGTAGCAAATATCCCTAACTAAATAAAGTCGGTCAGCGTAATACGGATCAATATTTAGCAATACTCCATCGTGGCAGGCCCGTTTAGCGAGTGCATCAACTTTTTCATTTCCTGAGATGCCTATGTGAGAGGGAATCCATTGTAATTTAATTGTTTTAAATTTTAGTTTTGCCTCCAAAAGTTGGTTTATAATTATATATGCTATCGGTGTTCCTCGAATTGTCGAGGTTCACCGAGCTATATGTTGAAGTGCACTTTTAAAGTCAGACAAAACAACAAAATTAACATATTCAAGGGAAATCGCGTAAGATATAGCCTCACTTATTGCCAAAAGTTCTATGTACATTATTGAGGTTTTAGAATCAATTTTAAATAACATATGAGTATCTTGTTGAAAGTCCAAAAAGGCTGCACCTGCTTTATCTCTCTCCTTAGAACCGTCGGTAAATATCTGGTAATAACCATCATATTCAGCGTTAATGTAATCCATGCAGAGTTTCGAGTTGTCCGAGAGACACAGTATCAATGAGTATGGGATAAGAAAGTATGTGGAGGATGATGCCTATACTATGCACAGCTCGGCATCAAACACAACTGGGATGGTTCCTACTAGCAGCTCCTGCCTTGGCTCTGAGGATTGTGCCACCTGGTCCACCACTCGAGCCCACGTGTTCGCCAAGGCTGCGTAATATGTGTTTAGCGGGAGGCACCGGGTGGTCATCTCTGGTGCCGGTGTTTTATAGTAGTGGGTGTAAGATGATGTCATCGCCATGTGCATCACCTTCTCTGCTCTCCTCATAAGTTCTTTCTCTTCTTTTGTCTCTCCCGCCCACCTGTTCAGGTTGCGAACGGACCATGAAAGGAAGTCCTCTGCAGGCAGCATCTCATGGGCCTTGATATCTTCCAGAATCCTCTTGTGGTGGGGGCGAAGTGCTGCATGGTTGTCCTTGTGTTTGATTATGTAGTTGATTTCCGCTAAAGTAAGGGCGGAGGCCAGGTGCCTCTCCCTTCTGTAGATTGGCCTGCGTTCAGTGGTCTTTTCTAGCCCCGGAAGTTCCTCGGGGTCCATGGTGTAGGTCCACAGTGCTGCTTCACGCCGGTTTTCTGTGAGGCCGTGGTATCACTCTGGTCGAGCCGGCCCATTCATACCGAAGCGTGGCTTTCCCACGGTCAAATACTTCCTCAAACTAAAGTCTTTTGCATGTCAAGTTCTGCCAAAATGTGTGAAACACCATGTTTTAAGATCACCATGTACCACATAAACACAGAAATAAATATTATTTTTATAATATTATTATAAAGTGATCAGCTGATTAATGCAATGTGTATGGGGAGGCTATTAACTTAATGTTTGCTTTCATTAGAATAATTCCTAAGTGAAATTTCTCGGTTGTTACAAATATCATGGTGTATTACAGGAGATGGGACGAAATGCCAAGTCAATCATGTAACTTAATTTTTGAAATAGGGACATATTGCCGGAAAGCTGTCAAAATATTGTTTCTGATTGATAAAAAATTGTTAGGTTCATGTGCTGGCGTGTGTACGACGGGTTTTTCGGGACGGGAAAGTTTACATAAAATTTGACGACGACATTTTAAATAAGTATTATTTTTGAAGTTAAAAATTGCGTGAGTATAATAAAATAAAATCATTTATAAATTATACAGTCATTTAATGTTTAAGAGCTATATAATTGCCATTAGTACAAAGAAGAGAATAAAAGAGATCTCTTAGAGTTCTGCAAATTAAAAGTTATTATAAAAATATTAGATCATATATTCTGTATTATATAAAAATATTTAATTATGTTATTTTAACGAAATGACGTCTATTAGTGAGTTACAGATTTAAAACTTTTTATATCACGGCCCCTCTATATCTATGCCCAGTAAGGCTGCCATCTTGTTTTTTGGAAATATTGTTAAAAATGAGAATGCAATAGTTTTTATACAAAATAGTTAAATAGTATAAAGTTATATTAAAATCGACATATTTATGTAATGTATCAATCTCTGGATAAATATTTCCTTTCTCTTTTTATAGATAAATTGAAAAGTACAATAGCAGATCAACATATTTGATTATGCGTTTTAGTACTAAACAAGTGTGAAGCAGTCGACTACATGTTCTGTAATGTGTATCTCCCTAAAAGATGTGAAAATGTTGAGTTCTATAACGACACCACCAGAAACAACCTAGGGTTGTAAGAGAGATCTGTAGACGACAACACAAAGCGACATGGGTACAACATATATAGTACATGGTATAATGTACGAGTATAGGCGCATCTATTCACTTCTCGCTCGCACACATATTTGCGTCTATACTCGCACTCGTTCGGTGCGAGTATAGACGCATCTAGCGCCGCCATTTCTGATCCCATTCTTTTTCCGTACGGGTTGTATACAGGCTGTAAATACCAAATATATATAAGAAAAATATATTTGGAATTTACCTTATTTAACTTCTCTTTAAATTATAACCGTGCCACGAACCACTTCTCTTTAATTTAGTTCGTTATAAATTTCTTAGCTAAAAGAACATCACTTAATTTGATATAGGCTTGTGTATCAAACATTTCATGGATTACTTCCTTTATTTGATCTAAAATCTGGAACAAAGAATTTTAATTTTTCAAAGACACTCATGGTGGTCTCGTTTTAAGGTTGTCAGCCTGTGAAAGAAACATTACACAACTGGTTTAAGGCGACACATCTACGTGACTAGCGCTGCCAATAGATTTATATTATTTTTCTTACTTCTGTTACCGTCTTTAATTACATAATTAGGTTTAAGGACCTGTGTAATTAAATAAATAAAATAAAATAAATAAATATTAATTGTAAGGTTATGAGATTTTTTTAAAAGTACAACGGTGACTATTTTTAGATTTTGTCTCAAAAATATCATAATACTTTCCTTTATGGATTCGCTGTCATACTTTTTTAAAAAGTGTTTCATAATCGCCACAATTAATATAAATATATTGGCGGCGCTAGTTCCGTCGATGCATCACATTAAGAAAATCTTTAGGCAAAAGACTAAAAGAGAGATTTAAATAAAATATACATGTAGTTAAACTGTTTTACATTTTTAACACTATCTTACGCAGATGTCTAAAAGTTTATATTTCAGAAATATAAAATATATGTTATTTATTACCAACCTGCGTGAGCGTGGTGACATTGGAGGTTTTGAGCGTGTCCATAGATTAATCTTACTTGCTCACTCCTCCTAGAATGTGGAAGAGAGAAGGAAATAGTATTGCTCCAATTATGTTTAGCTGTGAAAATCATGTTGTAAAAATGATATTTGACTATGGATTATGACGTTAGTGATGTACAGAAAGCCACGCGTTAAATTATCCAGATTTGACAAATTTCTTCAATCGACTCTTACTTTAAATTCAATAGCATTTGGTTCAATATCCATTGAGGAAATTTGATAAATAGTAAATGAATGTGTGGATGTCTGTACTAAATAAGTTGTGTGTATTTTTTTTTTTTGGATTTTTGTTAATTTTGGTAGTTTTCAGTTTTGACCAATTTTGAATCCATTTTACAAGTGTTGCAATAATTTTATAATTTGTATAATAGTACGTACGGTACAGAGAATAAAAGGGTTCGTCACCTTAAGGTACATTTTCGCTTGCACGGCAAGAATCAGTTATACCAACACACCGTTTAAAAAAGGTCTGCCAACCTTCTTTAAATTTTCTTAAAAGGAATCAATGTTGCTTCAAGCAAATCTGAACTTTCTGATCTAACAGTTAAGCATGATTTTTTGTGCAACTGGTATTACTGTGACAAATTTACGAAAGGTAATAAGTGCTCATAGCATTACAAACGAATCAATTTGTAAGCTGACGAATCTTTTCGTTCTTTGGCTGTACGTACATTTGTAGTACGTTTAAAAGATTATGTGAAGTATCCATAGTGAAATATTGTGCTCATAGAAAAATATTTTTCCACTCAATTAGATAGAAAGTGACGTCATCGGAAACAAGATGGCGGCCTTGCGGTCGACGCTTGGTTGGCAGTTTATTGTATGATTGTTTTGTTTTTGTACATTATTTTATAATTTTATTAATTGTTGATATTATTATTATAACTGTAAATTTAATTTCATCTTCCTCATTAAATTACTTTTCACAAAGGAATCTTACTTAACCAAAGAAGTCGCTAAATTGTTGAAGATCACCGTATTATTACTATTAAATTATTAATAAATAATGTTAAATTAATTTATTATTACTGTAATAATTGTATTTTATATACATGGTGTGTCGGTTTACAAATGCATTCATTCACTATTACTAAACTATTCGTTCAGCTGAGCGTAATGTTAAATCGGCTTAAAATATTATCAGCAAAATTTCAAAAAATGTTCGGAATAAATAAAAGTTACAAATGAATGGATGTAGATGTTGGCTGGTACATCCTGTATAGTGAGAGCGGGCTCCGGCCCCTGTAATATTTATGTATAGATACGTAACAGATTTCTATTATAGAAATATATATTTAAATGAGTAAATTATTTATGAAGTTGTTTTATTTGTTGTTGGTGTCGTTGTGGTGTGTTGGGGTATGCTTGGACCACGAGCCAGGATAAATAAGTCTGGTACGGTACTTCGGTAAGTATAATAGAAAATGTTTTCTTGATCTACCTAGATATGAAAAAATCTAACATTTGTTAGCAAATGTACCAGTGTTACAAAACTACGAGCACGGGTAGGGCACACTAGCGACGCCAATTGATTTAATTTAGTAGTAACTAAACCGGATATCTTTTTAACAATTTCGAAGCTGCAGCCTCTCGGAAAACACTTATTTTATTAAATACATAGATAACTTTTGGGTCTGCTTTTGTACTCGTATTGTGAGTTACCGCCAAAAACGTGACTCCACTCTGGTATTGCAAGTGTCCATGGGCGGCGGCAATCGCTTACCATCAGCTGATCCGTCTTCTCGTCTGCCACCTATCTCATAAAAAAAGGAACTTTCGGAAAAAACGTCACAGATTGTGAAAGAGATCCAAAGGGCCCTGAGGCGGATTCTATACGGGTGCGGTAGAGAAAGTACGTCACCCCAGGACTAACGACTTTGCGCGGTTTTTTCAAGTATGGCTTTCTATGTCAAGGCTCAGTCTGGTTAGGGCGCATGTCTGTGCCTAGAACAGCCACCTTTAGCCTCCAATAGAATAAGTCAAGCAGATCCTAAAAACTTGGTTACAGAACCTTACCTACATTGAAACTGAAGATCTTCTGAAGACAAATTAAATAGAATAATGTGTTTCTATTATACACATATCGCACATAAGCACACACAAACAAACACACACACCTAATACACACACACACACATTATACTGTAATAAAACTTGATTATATCAAGAGAACATTAATCATTAAAACAAAAGTGTTTGGCTCTGTTAAATTACAACGTGTGTAACTGTGGAAGAATAACACAAGTCAACAAGAAAACACAACCTGAATAAAAATATGATAAATATGAAGAGCTTAATATTCTGAATGTTCATATCACGTCAAGTTATTAAGTTACAGAGGGTTTTTATGGGATTTATTTAAATCTCATAGATACCGGATAAGCACAAAAAATTTCATCAAAATCGGTCAAGCCGTTTCGGAGGAGTATGGCAACGAAAACTGTGACACGAGAATTTTATATATGATTAGACTAGCTGACCGGCAAACGTTGTTTTGCCATATAAATAAAAGGGTTGATCGTAGAAGGGTGAAAATTGAGGATTGTATGTATTTTGTATGTTGTATCATAAAAAAAGAGAAAATTAAAAATTTTGTCTAAAAAATAAAAATAAAAATTTAGGGGTGGACTACCCCTAACATTTAGGGGATGAAAAATAGATGTTGGCCGATTCTCATAGATACCGGATAAGCACAAAAAATTTCATCAAAATCGGTCAAGCCGTTTCGAGGAGTATGGCAACGAAAACTGTGACACGAGACTTGTATATATAGAATAGCTGACCGGCAAACGTTGTTTTGCCATATAAATAAAAGGGTTGATCGTAGAAGGGTGAAAATGAGGATTGTATGTATTTTGTATGTTGTATCAATTGGGATGTAACAAATTTCAATAGATATTTTGAAAATAAAAACCCCAAATTATGAAATGATTTTTAATTTATAATTTTACCTGATTTCCCTGCAGCGTTACAGCCAATTAAGCTATCTTATGTTTTTTCCATTACAAGAATTATGTGATGATTTGTATATGCGCTATAAGTACACGGATGTTGATATGAATATTACTCAATATAGATTAAAGACTACAAAATAAATCTTATTGATATATATAATTGAGAAAATGAGCTTTACTGATATGCCGAAATCATTTTTTTAAAGTGCTTGTACATGTTTTGAAATTGCCAATGAAAAAGAACCTAAAACCAAATTTTTAGATATTTGACTCTCTATAAATCTAATACTAGACGAGGTATCAAAATTTTGAAAACAGATTCATTATCAGAGAGTGCAATTTAATAAAATTTGGACCTCTGTTATTTGTTGCGAAAAAAAGTTTAAAATTTGTTGACTAGTGTAATTGGCGTCTGTCTGTCGCACAGTTTCTATGTAAAATAGCGCAGAAGTTAATGTTTCCTCCTTACTTAACCCTTAATCGGACAATGGTAAAATTGGTGGCTCTCTAATTGTAATTTTTCGTAAGCTAAAATATGTACCTATTATTTGCATCAATAAAGATTTTTATCATTACCTTTAGTGTATTCTCTGAAATGAAACATTTCACTCTGACCAGCTGAAACGGGTTAACTACAAATGGCTTATTACATTATACTCCCACTCGGATGATACAAATACAAATTGTACGAGCTACGTAGCACAGACCAGGTCAGCAACGACCTACATGCAGCGCGCCTGACTGATGGACCGTCTTCGTGCACCGACGGCACACTAGCAAATACCCTTGAATGTGTTATAAACTATTTACTTTCTTACATTAAACAGATTTCAACCGTCTGTGTCGGGTCTCATTTCTCCCGCTGCGGCCAAGACATCTTTAGCCGTCACTATGATCAGTCGAGTGAGGTTCCCTTCCTACCTACCGTCCTGACTTCCCGCTTGCTACCCTGGGCGACCCGGGAGCAAGCTCCCTTCACTTCATCTAATTATGTATTTATTCCCACGGAAAGGCTGGGCTAGGGCTCTAGGGAATGAGTGTCTTAGACAAAGGGGCTCTAGGCTCACTAGAGAGTTTAGTTACCTTCCTTTCCTGATATTCTGTTCAGCGGGACGCGATGCCTTGCAACCATGGCTTCCCGCCCATACACAAGTCATTGATTGCATTCTTATGATTTAAGCTAAAATTGATTTGATCTTTTTAGCCGTGTGGTCCCCGGCAGAGTAGAATAGGCCACCCTCACTCTTACCGAGGTGTCGTAAAAGGCGACTAAGGTAAAGCTGCTGGCATGATCATCAGCACCCAGAGAAGGAAAACTCTGCATTTATATCAAAACCCTCGCCAACCCGTCTGTCAAGCGTGGTGAGTATGGCAATTACCCCTCATGTGATGGAGGGAGGCCCGTGCCCCAGCAGTGGGGACTTAAATGGGCTGATGATGATGACGATGAAAATTGATTTACTAGTTACAATGTAGCTCTATCTCATTGCTTTTAATCTTTATTAAAATGTATATCAGAAACTGTAGCTGAGAGTTGTTAGCATTGAGCATTCAAAGAATGTGGGCTATCACGTGGGTGTTTCGAAAAATCCGCTAGATGGCGTACTATAGGCCTTATTAGGTCCATCTACAAGGTGATTGTGTCATTTTAGACCAAATTGATATGCCAAATTGTCAATAAACGAATAAATCCGCCAATGATGTTGAAGTTGGACCTCGGTTCACAAGCACGCCATCTAGCGGATATTTCACACGCAATAGACCCTATTCGTATACTAAATCACGACCTAAATAATATTTAATGATATTCCGAAATGGTTCCCCACATTATGACTTACAACCCCTCTCACTTATGAGCTTATGATCCCTCACGGACTAAAATCCCTCATGACTTATGATCCCTAATGATTGATGATCCCTCACGGACTAAGATCCTTCATGACTTATGATGCCTCACGGACTAAGATTCTTCATGACTTATGATCCCTCACGGACCAAATACCCTCATGCCTTATGATGCCTCACGCACTAATATCCCTCATGACTTAGGATCCCTCACGGACTAAGATCCTTCATGACTTATGTTCCCTGACGGACTAAGGTCCTTCATGACTTATGATCCTTCATTTACTAAGATCTCTCGTGACTTGTGAACCCTCACGGACTAAGATCTCTCATGACTTATGAACCCTCACGGACTAAGATCCCTTATGACTTATGGTGCCTCACGGAGTAAGAGCCCTCATGGCTTATAATCCCTCACGGACTAAGATCCCTCATGACTTATGTTTCCTCACGGACAAAGATCCCTCACGGACTAAGATCTCTCATGACTCATGATGCCTCACGCACTAAGATCCCTTTTGGCTTATGATCCCTCATGGACTAAAATCCTTCACGGAATAAGATCCCTCATGACATGATCCCTTACGCACTAAGATCCCTCACAGTCTTAAATCCCTAATGGCTAATGATCCCTTACGGACTAAGATCCCTCATGACTTATGATCCCTTTTGGACTTCTTGCCTTCCCTCTTGCACTAAGATCCATCAAGATTTATGATACCTCACGGACTAAGTTCTCTCATGAGTTACGATACTCATGCCGTATGATCTCTCTCGAACTAAGATTCCTGATCACTTATGATTCCTTACGGACTACGATCCCTCATGACTTATGATCCCTTGCGGACTAAGATCCCTCATTACTTATGATCCCTCACAGACTAAAATCCCTCATGGCTTATGATTCCTCACGTGCTAAGATCCCTCATGCCGTATGATCTCTCTCGAACTAAGATTCCTGATCACTTATGATTCCTTACGGACTACGATCTCTCATGACTTATGATCCCTTGCGGACTAAGATCCCTCACAGACTAAAATCCCTCATGGCTTATGATCCCTCACGTGCTAAGATCCCTCATGACTTATGATCCCTCACAGACTTAAATCCCTCATGGCTTATGATTCCTCACGTGCTAAGATCCCTCATGCCTTATGATCTCTCTCGAACTAAGATTCCTGATCACTTATGATTCCTTACGGACTACGATCTCTCATGACTTATGATCCCTTGCGGACTAAGATCCCTCACAGACTAAAATCCCTCATGGCTTATGATCCCTCACGTGCTAAGATCCCTCATGACTTATGATCCCTCACAGACTAAAATCCCTCATGGCTTATGATCCCTCACGTGCTAAGATCCCCCATGACTTATGATCCCTCACAGACTAAAATCCCTCATGGCTTATGATTCCTCACGTGCTAAGATCCCTCATGCCGTATGATCTCTCTCGAACTAAGATTCCTGATCACTTATGATTCCTTACGGACTACGATCTCTCATGACTTATGATCCCTTGCGGACTAAGATCCCTCACAGACTAAAATCCCTCATGGCTTATGATCCCTCACGTGCTAAGATCCCTCATGACTTATGATCCCTCAGACTAAACTCCCTCATGGCTTATGATCCCTCATGACTTATGATCCCTCAAAGACTAAAATCTCTCATGACATATGATTCCTCACGGACTAAGAACCCTCATTGCTTATGATCCCTCACGGACTAAGATCCCTCATGGCTTATGATCCCTCACTGCCTAAGATCCCTCATGCACTATAATCCCTCACGAAATAAGATCCCACATGACATGATCCGTCACGCACTAAGGTCCCTCATGGTCTTAAATCCTTCACGACTAATAATCCCTCACGGACTAAGAATCCTTACAAACTAAGATCCCTAACGGGCAAAAATCCCTCACGGACTAAGATCCTTAATGGCTTATGATCCCTCACGGACTAACATCCCTCACGACTGATGATCTCTCACGGACTTAAGTCCCTTACAATTAATGATCCTCCACGGACTAACATCCCTCACGACTGATGATCTCTCACGGACTTAAGTCCCTTACAATTAATGATCCCTCACGGACTAACACCCCTCACGACTGATGATCTCTCACGGACATAAGTCCCTTACAATTAATGATCCCTCACGGACTAACACCCCTCACGACTGATGATCTCTCACGGACATAAGTCCCTTACAATTAATGATCCCTCACGGACTAACATCCCTCACGACTGATGATCTCTCACGGACTTAAGTCCCTTAAAATTAATGATCCCTCACGGACTAACACCCCTCACGACTGATGATCTCTCACGGACATAAGTCCCTTACAATTAATGATCCCTCACGGACTAACATCCCTCACGACTGATGATCTCTCACGGACTTAAGTCCCTTACAATTAATGATCACTCACGGACTAAGATCCCTCATGACTAATGATTCCTGACGGACTAAGATCTCTCATAGCTTATGACGACCCGTTTGGAACAGTGATAGTGAACGCTACCTTTGGTCCAAGGGTTGCGGGTTCGATCCCCGCACAGTACAAACATTTGTGTGCGTGAACATGTCTGTTTGGATTGGTCTGGGTGTTTTCTATGTATTATAAGTATGTATTTACGAAAGAAAAGTATTATATGTATATATTTGTAGTTTCGCTGTTGGTTCTGGTATCCGTAACACAGAGCTTGAGCTACCAATCTCGGAGTCTCAGATCAATGTATGTGATGTTGTGAAATATTTATTTATTTATATTTTATAAAAAAACCTAATTCGAAAAAAACACTAATCCGGAACAATTAATATAAATCACGCGCGGTGTCACCTTAAGTCCTTACAGATTAATACTAAACTTGTGGATTGATATCATCCGAATCCTAAAATTAATTTGTGTATGGTGAACATTAATTTGTGTGTCGTAGGATTACAATATTTTCTGGTCTGGCTTTACGGTAAAAAAAAATGCTAGGCTTCATGGTTTGTGATATCTTGGTTGTCTTGGGCAATAGATATAAAAAGTAAATATGGCGCGAGCAACAATTTTAAAAAGTCGCACAAACTTATATTTTTATCTATCATAAAGTTTCATACGTTTTAATGGAGTTAACTAAACTACATAATGTTTGTGCGACTGATAAGTAAGTATTTATTAATCGTTTGTTCGAATCTTGAGATGGAAGAGGGCAAACTTTTATTACTTCAATTTTTTTGAAGAAATAAGGCGTATGTAATCTACTAGTGTTTCGTTTCATCATTTGTACGGTTTTTATTTCTAGAACCAAAACAATCCGTAAAAGTTTTATTAAATTTGTTATTTTCCATAGAACAAGGTTATAATACTCTGGTACTGTCAAAGAAGGTAGCAACAGCCAAAAGTGTTTTTATGGTAAGGAAAAAAATACCCAAGAATATATTCAAGATGCACAATGGTGAGTGATCCATTGCCATCTAACATGATCATTCCCGGTTGCGTCCGGTGTAACGCTTTGATCAAGGGTTTGGCGACTTTATTTAACTTAACTATACAATGTTTTATTGTGGACCAGGCGCAGGGGAGCAGTGGTCGCGGCTGGCGGACCCGATACCGCGACTTCTATACCTACCAACTGCGATGGCGTTTTGGCAATCGCCTGCAGGTCAGTATTTTTTTATCAAATCACTTACTAATTAGGCAGTCGCACCAAACATCGAGTGGAGGCCACGTACAGGAAGAAGCAGCCATGTCGCCCCCCACAAGGTGGTCCGACGATCTGGTGAAGATCGCGATCTATTGGATGCGGGAGGCACAAGACCGATCTGTGTGGAGAACATTGGGGGAGGCCAATGTCCAGCAGTGGACGCCTATTGGCTGAAATGATGATGATGATGACTAAACATCTAATTTAATGTATTTGTGAAATACATTTTGTGTTTTCATGCGAATGCCGAGTCAATAAATCGAAGTCTCTGTTTGCTATCGAGGGACCTTTAAATTATTGACCTATACTTTATTATTGGTCCCTTGACTGCACACACGGGAAAATCATAATTTAAAGTTTAAGTGCAAAGAGAAATTAAATCCCACCAAAATTATCCTGTAAAAACTAGCCAAATCTCGATAGATGCTGGTTTCTCTATAAAAAGGAATGAAATCTCTAAGCAAAGACAAGCCTAAGGGGTTATTTACTGCGATTTCTTTATTATAGTTAAATTTTATGTGACTTGGCCGTTGACTTTTTTTTTATGTCATAGGTGGCAGGCGAACAGACGGATCACCTGATGGTAAGCGATTGCCGCCGCCCATGGACACCTGCGACACCAGTGGAGTCACAAGTGCTCTGCCAACCTTTAAATCCACCCTTCTCCCGGATTGGGCCTCTGTTACCCTCACTTACGTGGCGAAACACAGCACAGTGCTGCTTCACACCGGTTTTCTGTAAGGCCGTGGTATCCTAGCCTAGGTATGCTAGCCGCGCGCAATCTTAAATACCGAGTACAGTTGTACTCGGTTTGCTTAAGGTGGCTTTAGTCTGTGTCCATACTGCGACTTGACAGACCGCGTTGCTCGTCGATGTCGCAATACTTTTTTCAAAGAATTATCGCTAAAAATGCCTAAAGTATAAAGTAAAGTATCAGCCTATAAACTGTCCCACTGCAGGGCAAAGGCCTCCATCATAGAAATCAAGTCATCGCTACTATGATGGGATTAGGCTTAATCACCACGCTTGCCAAATGCGGATTGGTGATCACAAACCCGAGCTATGTTCGAAAAATTCGAAACATACTTTTCGCTCGACCCGGGAATCGAACCCAGGACCCCGAGATCACGGACCGGTACTTGAACCACTAGACCAACAGGGCGTCCTAGACCAACAGGGCGTCTTACATACGGAACTTGTGCGTGAGAGACACGACACGAAGGTACGCGCATTTTAGGACGAGCCAGAGCGTCCCATAGCCGACCGCATCGGCCAGGACGGGCCGAATTGATGGATTTTAAATACAGCGTACTAAAAAAAATATCCCTCGATATCATGGATTTATTTTGCCGTATCTTCCTCCATTTGATTTGATCTAAGTTTCTATGTGATTTATATTTGTTATGTTGCAGGTTCTTCAATTGTGGACGCAGGCGGCGCCGGCATCGAACCCGAGACTTCGTTGACCTGCGCCGTTGTCCGACACTACCGGTGCAAAGCTTACTGGTACTCGCACAGGTTAGTACGATTTGTCGATCAGATCGAGATCTAGAATAAAATTCACATTTTTTTTTCAAATTTCTGCGTTTAATTTTTCTATTTTTTATTTATAAGTACGTTCTATACGAGCCGTGTGGCCCCCGGCAGAGTAGAATAGGCCATCCTCACTCTTACCGAGGTGTCGTAAAAGGCGACTAAGGTAAAGCTGTTGGTAAGATCATCAGCACCCAGAGAAGGAAAACTCTGCATTTATATCTAAACCCTCGCCAACCCGTCTGCCAAGCGTGGTGAGTATGGCAATTACCCCTCATGTGATTGAGGGAGGCCCGTGCCCCAGCAGTGGGGACTTAAATGGGCTGATGATGATGACGTTATATAGCGTTTATACTAGACGAAGGCTCTATCTACACCTTGAATAATTTTACGTTATAGGTGGCAGATGAGCAGACGGATCACCTTATGTAATTGAATGCCGCCTCCCATAGACACCCGCCACATCAGTTTAGTCACAGGTGCACTGCCAACCTTTGAACCTCCTTTTGCCCACATATGTTTAATTATAATTTTTTTTTCGTTTTCCGGTCAATTTAAGGATAAATCTTGCTCTGGGGCCCTAATAAATGGAATGATGTATTAAATTTGGCATACTTTTAGGCGTGTTCCGGACGCGGCGTCGACCCTGTGACCTGTGGGGAATGCAAGCAGGTAATTTGTTGCTTTTATGCAAGAGATGGGATTGGTGGATGTGGTAATGGATGCATGGATCTCTGGATTTTTCAAATCTGCATATTTCGACCATCAGCTCGGTGGTGAAAACATTGTGAGGAAACCTGCATGACTCGGATATCACAAAATTGTGGATACCTGCAATAATTGAGATATAAGGATTCTGAACCACGATTCAGTTGGTCTGGCTCCCCTGCCTAAGGGTTGCGAAGGTCGGACGGCAGTCGCTTCATTGCAATTACCAGACGCCCTAAATCCTGAATCATGGCACTAGATAAGTTTATCATGTTACTGATACATTTATATATGGATTTAAACTCTGAAATATATTTTTTATTTTTAAGGCGACGGGAGGGCACACTAGCGACGCCAAACGATTTTATATTTTAACTACTAAACCGGAATTAAAATCGATTGGTGCCGCTAGTGTACCCTACCCGTCACCTTAAGGGGTTCTGCATACTTGTCTTTAGTTTATAGTTTGGTGTTTGAAGGTACTCAAATCAGGAAAACTATTGTATAATGCTTTTTTTATATTGATAGGTCTGCTACCTAAAGCTGCGAGCAGAAGGGTCACCTGATGGGAAGCAAAAGGACGCAATATAAGGTTTGTTTTTTATTTTTTGACTTCCGTCAAAAATGTCTTTATTAAATGTCTATAAAATCCATTCAACGGCCTGGTCACACAACATTAACCATAAAGAAAAAAAAATCACAGCAAGAAACCTTATCTTGGCACGACTTTGTCTAGATCTCATCACTTTTTAGACATAAACATTCAGCTCCATCGAGACTTGGCTAGTTTTTTACAGAATGTTTTTGGTGGGATACTCTTTACAAATAGTATTGAAGATAATATTTTGCTATGAGTATGATAAATTAATAGCCGGTGCCTATCTGCGCCGGTATTGAAAAATGATGTATTATTTTACTTTCCGATTTGTTTCTAACGAAGATCTTGTTGTGTGCAGGCGCAGACCTGGAAGCGATTCGGCGAAAGCTGCTTTGGCGGGATGGGAAAGCAATTTACGCTATGCTGAATTAATCTAGCTTTAGTTACTTTACAGTATTTTATGCGATGTTTTGACTCAGATAATATTAATGTGAAACTACTCGCAGATGATTTTGAATAGTCCGATGGCACATTAGTAGTGATTCAGCCCGATACGGCAAAGATCGTAGATTCGATCCCCATTCGAGGTAAATATTCGTATAACACTTGTGTTTAAACAATGTCTTGGTGTAAAATACGAATATTTGTGATTTCTGATATTCGTAACACAAGCAGGTACTTTATGTTACATAAGACGGAAAGAGGTCAATGTATGAGATGTTGTATGAATGTATGTATTAATGTTCAGAAAAAAGGTCAACTTCAAAGACAAAATTGTATAGAAAAAATGCTCGAGTAAAAGATTCTTATTATTTAATGTTATGAGTGATGATGGAGTTGTGTCATATTAAACAACAACGCTGATATTTGTAATAGTTACAGAAAGGAGTAGAATAAAGTCACTAATGTGTTGCTAATTGATTTTCCAAATAACTTGTTTCAATAACTACATTTTAAAGAAAATAAATAAATCAGAAGAAATTGTCAACAAGTTTTCAATAACTAATACGAGCTGAGAGTGTGTAGAATATGGGTTATGCACGAGTTTTATATGAATACATTGCACAGTAAATTATGATTATAGTTTTGAAAAGTTTACTACTTAAATACTGACACATAAAATGTTACCAAATCTATTATATTATATATAGATATATTTATATATTTGTAATTTCACTGTTGATATCCGCTATACAGGTGCTTGACCTACCTATCTCGGAGTCAGATCAATGTATGTAATGTTGTGAAATATTAAAATAAATAAGCATGACCATCAAATGTATTACTAGAATAAATTGTATTATTAAGTTTAAATTGAATAAAAAGTCAGTAACAAACATATTGTGCTTTAAGTGCAGCGCGCCGACACCGGCAGCGTGCCGCAGCTGCGTGGCGACGGCAGCGCTGGCGATTATTCAAACGCACCGATGTTGGCCCTCACGGGCCAACATCGGTGATTTTAGCTACTTAAAATATTTTTTTTTTTTAAATAAAATCTTTTGATTGGATTTGGAGATGTGTATTCCATGTTCGTTTTTCGTATTTTTTTTTTTTTTTTTTTTTTTTTTTCTTTTTCAAAAATTTTGAAAATTACAGAAAATGTTAACCTAACTCCACGGTTAGGTTTTGCCACATCAAACCTAACCTCGTAGTTAGGTTCGGTCGGATCAAACCTAACTTTTGAATTAGGTTAGGTTTGGCTAAACCTAACATAACTTAGAAAATTTTGGAAAAAAAATTTTCTTTTTCAAAAATTTTGAAAATTACAGAAAATGTTAACCTAACTCCACGGTTAGGTTTTGCCACATCAAACCTAACCTCGTAGTTAGGTTCGGTCGGATCAAACCTAACTTTTGAATTAGGTTAGGTTTGGCTAAACCTAACATAACTTAGAAAATTTTGGAAAAAAAAATTTTCTTTTTCAAAAATTTTGAAAATTACAGAAAATGTTAACCTAACTCCACGGTTAGGTTTTGCCACATCAAACCTAACCTCGTAGTTGGGTTCGGTCGGATCAAACCTAACTTTTGAATTAGGTTAGGTTTGGCTAAACCTAACATAACTTAGAAAATTTTGGAAAAAAAATTTTCTTTTTCAAAAATTTTGAAAATTACAGAAAATGTTAACCTAACTCCACGGTTAGGTTTTGCCACATCAAACCTAACCTCGTAGTTAGGTTCGGTCGGATCAAACCTAACTTTTGAATTAGGTTAGGTTTGGCTAAACCTAACATAACTTAGAAAATTTTGGAAAAAAATTTTCTTTTTCAAAAATTTTGAAAATTACAGAAAATGTTAACCTAACTCCACGGTTAGGTTTTGCCACATCAAACCTAACCTCGTAGTTAGGTTCGGTCGGATCAAACCTAACTTTTGAATTAGGTTAGGTTTGGCTAAACCTAACATAACTTAGAAAATTTTGGAAAAAAAATTTTCTTTTTCAAAAATTTTGAAAATTACAGAAAATGTTAACCTAACTCCACGGTTAGGTTTTGCCACATCAAACCTAACCTCGTAGTTAGGTTCGGTCGGATCAAACCTAACTTTTGAATTAGGTTAGGTTTGGCTAAACCTAACATAACTTAGAAAATTTTGGAAAAAAAATTTTCTTTTTCAAAAATTTTGAAAATTACAGAAAATGTTAACCTAACTCCACGGTTAGGTTTTGCCACATCAAACCTAACCTCGTAGTTAGGTTCGGTCGGATCAAACCTAACTTTTGAATTAGGTTAGGTTTGGCTAAACCTAACATAACTTAGAAAATTTTGGAAAAAAAATTTTCTTTTTCAAAAATTTTGAAAATTACAGAAAATGTTAACCTAACTCCACGGTTAGGTTTTGCCACATCAAACCTAACCTCGTAGTTAGGTTCGGTCGGATCAAACCTAACTTTTGAATTAGGTTAGGTTAGGTTAGGTTAGGTTAGGTTAGGTTAGGTTAGGTTAGGTTAGGTTAGGTTAGGTTAGGTTAGGTTAGGTTAGGTTAGGTTAGGTTAGGTTAGGTTAGGTTAGGTTAGGTTAGGTTAGGTTAGGTTAGGTTAGGTTAGGTTGGGGCGTGCCCCAAGTGCTCATAGATACGTCCACGTCGTACGCCCTGGACCCCATCCTGACCCCGGTAACGCAGGCGGCAGGTGGGTGACCGAACTCTATTCGAGCGATACTTGTGGCTTTTCTGTGCAAATCTCTGTGTCTGTCTTTGCGATGAAGAAGAGAGTGACGAGATCGTCGGTGCGCGGGTCCAGTCCTTCTAAGGATAGGCCCGCCACGTTTGTGGATCCCGGTGTGGCTGGTCCTTTTCAGGATAGGCCCACCAACAACAACAACCTGGCTTCGTCGGTGGATTCCGATTCCGCTCACGATTTGGCATCGAATGTTTTGGTGGTGGAGGTGGCGGCCCCGATGGTCGGCGCTTCCACTAAGACCCTGGCTGTTCGCAAGGACTCTGAGTTTGCGCGTGAACCGGCTCTCAGTGAGAGCGAAATGGAGGTAGAGGTGTCGGCAACAAAAGCTGACCAAAAGAAGTCGTCGCCTTCCAAGGCGAATAAGAAAGGTTCGCCTAGTGGCAGCAAATTTTTCTGCCAAGGCGCTTTGGACCTCTCGGATACGGACACGCTGAAAGGGACATCGGACGCGGAGTCCCTAATTAGTGTGACGTCGGAAGAGAGGTCCAAATACCTCAGGTCGGCGCGTAAGCGCGCAGCAGGCAGGAAGTCGCAGCTGTCCTCGGACTCTTGCGACTCCTCGATAAGCAGAACCTCCTCGGCAAAGCGCGGCCGCGGCCGCCCAGCTACCTCGGGCCACTATGTGGCTTTGGCCGAGAGCAAAGCTAAGGCAGCCAAGGCTCAGCGGGAGCTAACTCAGGCTCAATTTGAGGCTGAAGTCGCCGAGAAGGAGCGGCGTACCCGCGAGGCAAGGGAGAAGTCGGGGTATGGCGTTGCCCATATACTTGACTACGCAGACCTGTCGGTCGAGGAGCTGGAGGCTACGGCAAAATCCGACGCCGAAGAAATCATAGGCGTAGCCCTCAAGTCAAAAAATATAAAGGGTACGCTACAGAAGTCACTCAAGGATCACGCGACGTCGTTCCTTGCAGTGACTTCTGAGATGGGAAAGAGAAGCGTCTCGAACGAGACTGCGGCTCTACAAGCCACCGTCCGACGGCTCACTAATGAGTTGTCGGCGGTGCGTGAAGAGTTGCGCATTGTGCGCGCCGGACAGGCCGTTTCAGGTGCTCCTTCTGCGTCTCCCAAGACACGTAGAACGTCCACTTCACCTCCGCTCGTCGCAGCTGACGTCCTCGCGCAAATTGACGTGCGCGTTGAGGACATGCTCAATAAGAAGATGGCGGAGTTCAAGTTCTTTGTTAGGGCATGCTTTGAGGGCATTGAGGATCGGCTCCTACCGAAGGTTCGAGTCCGCCCTCCTCTGGCTGCGGATAGGAAGAGGGCTGCTGAATCCTCGCCAGCGCCCGAATCCGTCCTGCCTCCCCCGCCGCCCAAAAACAAGGGTAAAGGGGTCGGCAAGAAAACGAGGAAGCGCGAGGCTTCCCTGTCTGAGGTCCTCGACGCTGACTCACCTGCGTCGGCTCCGGCGACAGCACCAGCAGCACTGAAGCCTACGGAGGAGGATGTGCTTCTCCCCTCGACGACTCCAGCCAATGATGGATGGAACAAAGTCGTGGGGAGAAAGGCCAAAAATAAGGCAAAAAAGGCAGCCGCGGCGACCTCCAGGCCTACTGCGTTGGCCCAGAAGATAGATAGGGCGGCAGGCAAGTCGTCCCAATCTGCCTCGAAAGCAGCCAAGAAGACCGTACCCAAGAAGAAATTGGTTTCCCCCAAAACGGCAGTGGTGGTGGTCACCCTGACCAAAGAAGCCGAGGAGAAGGGGGAAACCTATGATACCGTGCTAAAGAGAGCACGGGCAGGTATGGACGAGGCCACCCTTGACGCGGCCAAGGCAAAGTGCCGGCAGACCCTGACTGGGGCTCGGCTTTTTGAGTTCCCGGGGGCTGCGAGCGCTGAGCGAGCGGACTTGTTTGCGGAGAAAATGAGGGCGGCGATCACCAGTGTCGCTAAGGTGGTGCGTCCTGTCAAGACCACCACCTTACTTATCAGCGACCTGGACGATTCTATCTCCAGAGAGGAGGTTGTTGCCAAGGTGGCCTCCGTCGGAGGATGCTCCCAGGAGGCCATCAAGTCTGGTAACATCCGGCCAGGCCGAGGCGGAATTGGGTCACTCCGCTTGGAGTGCCCTGTCACCGCGGCGAAGGCCATTTTGAGCGGAGGTCGCCTTCTTATAGGGTGGAGCGCAGTATCTGTTCGGGTGCTTGAGGACCGCCCGTTCAGATGCTTCCGCTGCTACTGCACGGGGCACACGAGTGCATGCTGCCCGTCTGCCAACAGCCGAAGGGAGCTATGCTTCCGCTGTGGAAAGGACGGCCATAAGGCCGCAACATGCACCGCCAAGAAGGCATACTGCCCGGTCTGTGCAGAGGCCGGAAAGCCGGCGGAACATAGTATGGGGGGGAAAAACTGCAACCCCCCCCCGAAGAAGGGAAAGCGGCCGACCCCACCTCGGGCTACAGCTGTTGAAGCCGCTGCCACTCCAGCGGCAAAAGATGGTGCGATGTCTGAATGATGGACCCAGTCAGACATCGCGCCATACTGCAGGGCAATGTGAATCACTGCCGTTCAGCTCAGGACCTATGGATGCAGGTCCTGGCTGAATGGCAAGTCGATTTAAGTATTGTGGCGGAGCCCTACTACGTCCAGAACACCTGGTTCAGCGATACCAACGACGTAGTAGCGGTGTTCTCGAGACCCTTTTCTGATGCTTCTCCCCTCTCACTTTTAGAGAGGGGACCTGGTTTTGTTGCGGTGGCCTGGGGATCGATCGCTGTCGTCGGGGTGTACTTTTCACCGAGTCACCCTCTCAGGGAGTTTGAGATCTTTCTCAACTCCCTGAGCTCGGTTTTGGGCCGGTTGGCGCCGAGACAGGTTCTGCTGGCAGGCGACCTGAATGCCAAATCGGTGGCATGGGGTAACCCTGCCACCGACGTTCGGGGTCGCCTGCTTCAGCAGTGGACCATCTCCCGTGGGTTGTGTCTCCTCAACAGAGGCACAACCCACACATGCGTCCGACAGCACGGAGGCTCAGTGGTCGATGTGTCCTTCGCCACTGCAGCTCTCGCGTCCCGCATAGAGGACTGGCGCGTGGACCCAACAGAATCCTTATCGGACCATAGATACCTCCGATACTATGTGCGGGTCAATGGCCTACCAGGCTTGCAGAGGGCTGTCCAGCGAGCGTCCCCGTTCAATCGGTGGGCGCTCTCTAAGCTGGACAAGGACTTGGCCAAGGAAGGGGCCTTCCTCCAGGACTGGCTGTGTCCAGCCCTGGATGAGGACGTAGACGTAGCCGCCTCCCAAATGCGGGACTCTCTGACCGAGGTATGTGACTTCAGCATGCCTCGGTCCCGCCGCCCCGATCCCCGTCATGCCATATATTGGTGGACGGAGGAGATCGCGGGTCTCCGGGCAGCCTGCTTTGCTGCCCGGAGGGCGTATACGAATAGTAGACGCCGGCGGAGACGGGACCTGGAGAACGAGGCTCGCCTTTACGAGGTCCTTAGGGAGGCCAGGCGGGCCACGAAGGCTGCGATCGGAGCAGCAAAAGACAGGGCCAGGCAAGAGATGCTGGAGGGCCTGGATCGCGATCCATGGGGGAGGCCATACAAGGCGGCGCGCAACCAGTTGCGCCCCATTGGTCCTCCCCTCACAGAGACCCTCCAGCCAGGCCTCTTGGGAGACATCGTTCGTAGCCTATTCCCTGCGCGAGACACAGAATTTTCCCCCCCGTCGATGGCTCCGCCTCCGGGGCTTCTCGCAGCGTCCGTTGAGGACCCCGTTCCCATCTCATCCGAGGAGTTTGGGTCGGCGGAGATAATTCTCCGCTCCAAAAAGACGGCACCGGGCCCTGATGGAGTCCCGGCAAAAGTGTTAGCACTGGCCATCACAGAGATGGAGCCACGTTTCCGGGGCCTCTTTGACCGCTGTTTCGCGGCCAGGAGGTTCCCCCGGTTATGGAAGAGGGGGCAATTGTGCCTCCTCAAAAAAGACGGGAGGCCAGCCGACAACCCTTCGGCTTACAGGCCTATAATATTGCTCGATGAGATTGGGAAGATGTTTGAGAGGGTGGTGTCTTCCCGTCTCATCGAACACCTGGCGCAGGTTGGCGGCCTCTGTGAGGCGCAATTCGGTTTCCGGGCAGGGCGTTCAACTATCGACGCCCTGTCGCGTCTCCGGCGCATCACGGACGAGGCGGCAATTGCGAAGGAGGGAGTGATTGCGGTGTCATTCGACATCAAAAATGCATTCAACTCCCTCCCGCACTCGGTCGTACTGGAGGCACTCCGGCACTTCAGAGTGCCGATGTACCTCCAAGAGCTCCTCAGGAGTTATTTAGAGGAACGCGAGGTGCTTTTCGTCAATGGGGACGGCGAATTGAAGACCCATACAGTCGAGTCCGGCGTTCCACAGGGGTCAGTCCTTGGCCCGCTTTTGTGGAACGTCGGATATGACTGGGTGCTGCGAGGGCACCTTCTCCCGGGCATGAGTGTCGTATGCTATGCTGACGACACTCTTATTACAGCCCGGGGGAAAACCTTCGACCGAGCGGCCATTCTGGCGTCCGTCGGGGGGGACTTGATGGTCAAGCGCATCAAGCTCCTTGGCCTGCAGGTTGCAGTGAGCAAGACGGAGGCGATGTACTTTCCGCCTCCACGCAGTCGTTTCCCCCCCAACGCTTCCATCACCGTTGGAGGATGCCAAGTCCCTGTAAAGCCCGAGATGAAGTATCTCGGGCTTATATTGGATGCGCGGTGGCATTTTGGCCCCCATTTCCGGGGGATGTTGCCGCGCCTCCTAAAGGCCGCCGATACATTCGGTTGGCTATTACCCAATCTGGGCGGGCCGAGCGCCAAATGCCGGCGACTCTACGCCGGCATTTTGCGCTCAATGGCGCTATACGGCGCGCCCATATGGGCGGAGAGTCTGAGCAGGAGAGAGAACGTCTCTCTCCTGCGTGCGCCCCAGAGGGCCATCGCTCAGCGGGTCGCCAGAGCCTACCGCACGGTGGGTTTCTCGGCGGCCTGCGTATTGGCGGGTACTCCCCCATGGGAGGAGGAGGCCGAGGTTTTGGCTGCCGTCTATAAGTGGACGGCAGACAAAAGAGTGCGAGGCGAACCCTTCTGCCCCACCGAGCGTGAGGCCATAAGGAGAGAGGCTCAGCAGGACTTTGGTTGTGCAGTGGGCCGAGTCCCTGGAGACGGTAGAGGCTGGTCGTCGAGTAATAGAGGCTATCGCCCCAGTCCTCGACGACTGGCTCAAGAGAGAGCATGGTTTCCTCTCGTACAGGATGGTGCAGGTGCTCACGGGCCACGGCTGCTTCGGCTCGTACCTGCACTTAATCCAGCGAGAGGCAACTCCGGTGTGCCATCACTGTGGGGCCCCAGAGGACACGGCGCAGCACACGCTCGCCGAATGTCCAAGCTGGGCCCCACAAAGGGACGCTCTGGTGCGCGTGGTTGGGAGCGATCTTGCGCTCCCGGCTGTGATTCGCGCACTGCTGGCAACGGAGCAGGCCTTTACGGCCTTTGCCTCCTTCTGCGAGGACGTGATGTCGCAGAAGGAGGCTGCAGAGCGCCTCCGTGAGGAGGACCCGCGCGCAGATGCGCAGCGAAGGGCAAGGAGGGGGAGGAGACGCCGAACAGGTGCGCGTCTCCCTCCTCTCCGCAGAAGAGGCCAGTCGGCGACCGGTGCGGGGGCATCGGCGTCGACATTGCACAGGCCTCCTCTGCAGCCTGGTAGGGACGGTTCGGTGCTCCCGGCTGTCCCTATCACTCCCCCCACTCCACCCGGGGGGAGTAGTGTCGGGCCCGCGACGTAAGCGGGCTCACGCCTGGGGAGGGACGTGAAGGGAGACTTCTTAGTCAGATTCTCATGTCCCCTCCCCACTCTGGCGAAGACGGGAGCACCCCTGGGTTTTTAGTCGGTATGCCTCTGGCCGGCTTCTCGTTAGGAGAAGCCCTCGCCAGAGGTGAGTCCGACATAACCCGTCCACCCCCCCAGTGGACGGGTATGCGTAAGGCATTTTCCCAGGGTGAAAAAAAAAAAAAAAAAAAAAAAGGTTAGGTTAGGTTAGGTTAGGTTAGGTTAGGTTAGGTTAGGTTAGGTTGGGGTGCAGGGGTCGGGTTGCCTCCAAGTGTGCTTATCTGCTATCATTTGGCTTGTTGCGTCTGATTCGTTGGGCGTAAACGGCCTGGTGATAGTGGAGAGGCCGGCGCATCCTGGACTATAGGAAGCAATTTCTCCGCGGGGGGTGGGTAGGGGATATTGGTTTCTATCGACCGAAATCCGACACACCTACACCGTAACCCCGCGTTAGTGCGGGCACGGGGGTCCCTGTTTGGGGCTGCGAGGATGGAAAACCTCTATAAAAAGTGACAAGGTGGGAGGGCTGATTCGTCAGCATGCACATACCGTAAACTCATTTTAGTTTGAGAACGGGGGCGCTCTTCACCGAGGCCGCGAGGAAGGAAAACCTCTATAAAAAAATGACAAGGCGGGGGGCCGATTCGTCGGCGCGATCACACCGTATCCTCGCGTTTGTGCGGGGTCGGGGGTTCTTTGCCGGGACCAAGAGGAAGGAAAACCTCTGTAAAAAATGACAAGGCGGAGTGCTGACTTGTCAGCGTGATCACACCGTAACCCCTCGGGGCCGGGGGTCCTTTGCCGGGACTGCGAGGAAGAAAGCCTCCATAAAAAATTACCCCGAACTGAGGTCTAGCGTGCCGCAGTGTAGGGTTAGCATATAAAGCGCTTGCGGAGCTCCACCGCTAAGGAGCAAAAACCAATGATGGACAAAACAGTAGAAAAGACTACCCGGGAGGGTCCCAGCTCAGCTGGGGAATCCCTCACGTCGGCCCATTCCGACGTCTGCCCCACGTATTACGGGGGGGGCGCCTGCTGCTTTTCCTCACCGAAACGACGACCAACGCTTACCCCAAATGGACTCTGAAATTGCTTCCGATGTGGCAGTGCCCGAGAAGGGCAAAGATACAAGCCGCGAAGATCAGCCTCAACAGGCTGCAGCCGCAGCTGCAGAAGAGGAAGAAGAACCGTTGGACCTAACACCAACCAGCGGTTTCGATATTCCATATGACATCCCAGTCCCGGAGATGACACCAGAAAGGGAAATTGAGCCAGCAGTGGATGCTGCGGGCGCGGCGACCAAGCCGCGTCTACAGCTATACTTCGACCTCAATAGAAGAGCAAGCCGAAGAAGGAAAGCGACCGACAGCGACGACGACACAACCGACGCCGACTTCGTATCCGTGCCGAGGAAAATCCCAACCGCTCGGCGCGGGAAGACCTCAACACCTGGCAACACGTCGGGACCGCGACGCTACGCCTTGGATTACCAAGCGATAGAAGACGAAGCAGATGCAGCATTGGCATTCTGCGAAGAGACAGCGCAGCACCTGTCTTCGACCGGAGGCGACCCTGATGTCGCCGATTTTGACACCTTGCCTGTAGATGACGTCCGGGCTTGGGCTGGCAAGAAGGTGGCTAAAATCTTCCATGTAGCCTCCACATCCGGCCACCTGAAGGGGGGGTACATTAGGGACCTAAAATCTTCAGCCCAGATCTTGAACGACATCATTGATAGCCTGGCACGCCGTTCACGAGCGCACGATGCACGACGGTACATGTTGGAGATAAACCGTCTCCGGCGTGAAATCGAGGAACTCCGATCCGAGCTGCGAGAGAAGACAACGCCTCCACCGCGACACAGTTCTCCATCTCGCCGCACCTCATCACCACGACTGAACACGCCGCCGCACCGCAGTACTCCGCAAGCCCGGAGACCGCCGCAGCAGGACACCGAAGCCGAGGCCGCTGTAAGAGCCATCAGAGATTATCTGCAAGAGGAGCTGGAGCCTACCGTGCTAGCAAAAGTAGGGCGTATGGTTGATGCCAAACTTGACAGCATCAGAGACCGACTCCTTCCTGAGCCGAGGATTCGCCCGCCCTTGCGGGCCGACAAAGGGAAATCGACGACCCCTACATCAGCGACAAGGCAGACAACACCTGCATCTGTACGCGAAAGGGAGACGACACCAATGCCAACACGCCGAACAACAAAATCGGCGTTCGACCCGATGGAGGACGCCTCAGCCATGGAGGTGGTGCCTACTGACGCAGAGGAGACTCTATGGACAGTAGTGTCCAAGAAAAAGAAGAAGAAAAACAAGAAGACTCCTTCTCAGCCCAACACGACGACAGGAAGGACGTACTCTTCTGTAGCCGCAACACCATCAGCGGCTGCCCCGACGAGACACACCAACCAGTCTCAGAGGTCTGCCCCACCGGCCGCACCAACATCTTCCGCGCCGGCAGCAACTACAAGAAGAAAAAAGACGAAGACAAGAGTCCCGCGCACAGAGGCCGTGGTCATTACCATGGACCCCCAATTACTAAACGGCGGACTGTCTTACGACAAAATGATGGTACGAGCACGCGAAGCCGTGAAGCCTGGGCCGATGGGTCTCCTCGGCAAAATGAAAATAAGAACTGCAGCAACAGGGTCCAGAATCATCGAAATTTCTGGTCCTGATCGCGCCCAGCAGGCAGATCTCCTCGCTGAAAAGCTGCGGGAGGCACTCAAAGAAGCCGCGAAAGTCGATCGACCCACAAAACGTTTGGCTTTCCGTCTAAGTGGACTAGACGACTCGATCAACAAAGAAGAAGTAATCGAAGTCATCTGCGACAAGGTGAAATGTTCGCCAGAACAGATCAAGGTGTCGGATATCCGCGCTGGCCCAGGAGGGGTCGGCACCACAGTGATACAGTGCCCAGTCAAAATGGCGAAAGCCTTAATTCAAGAGGGAAAAAGTTCTCGTCGGGTGGAGCAGTGCGAAAGTTACTCCACTGGACCCGCAGCCACTACGTTGCTTCAAATGTATGGCGCTGGGACACACTCGGCAGAGGTGCCCGAGTCTTATTGACCGCTCACAATTGTGCTTCCGGTGCGGTGAGAGCGACGGCCACAAGGCAGATGATTGTAGAGATGAGAAGAAGTGTCCAATCTGCATCTCTTTGAAGTGCGCGAAGACTGACCACGTTATGGGAAGCTCATCGTGCAGACCTCCAGTGCAAGGACCGCGGAATCCCTATTGGGATAAGTCTGCTTACAAGGCACCGCGAACGCAGACGGACGGCGACGCCGCCACCGCGGCACCGTCAGTGTGAGCCGCGGTTTTCGGGCCGGGGGGCTCGGAACCGCAACCACCAGCCACACACGTCTGGGGGGCGTCTGTTGTGCTAGGGCGCCCCTCTTTAGCGTAGAGCCCGGATGCGGCTCGGAGGCAGCGAAGTCGACGTGAATCTACTAACGTTGTCATCACATCGGCCTAGCAAATGGCCTTAAGAGAGGAACATAGATTAGATCTATGAAACAAGACTAGCACACCCCGGATTTTTAGTTTGGGTATGCTCTGGGCACCATTCCCAGAGAGAGCCCCACATACTCCTTGTAGTCCCCCGGCTATAAGGAGATGCATAAGGTTGGTCGGCACTCAAGACCTGGGTCGGTCGTGTGCTGGCTGCATTTTACCGAGGTGAGCAACAATAAACAACTTCGAAGAAACAGGATGTGACAGCAGGATGTACGCCTGCAGCGTCGTTCTGCAGAAAGGCTACGCTCCCATCGGGAGCAAAAGCCTAAACTGGGAAAGAGGACCAAAAACCCTGGCGGAAGAAATTCTCCCGGCCGGGCGAATTAGGTGTCTCCGACTCTGAAAACGGAGACACTAAAGGGGTCGGACACCAGAGACCCATCTACAGTGACGCGTCGGGTATCCGCGAAAGGTTCTGAAACCTGCAAAACACGCGCAAGCGCGCCGCGTCGACGAAGGAGCTCTCAATCGGAGGACTCAGCTCCGATATTGTAGCACTAGGTTCCCGGCACGGAAAACAGCCGAAGCCGTCCGGGGCCAGGACGGCCTGCGACAACCGAGAATGTTTAGCGGCTGGCGAGAGCAGGAGGGCGGCAGGCTGAGGCCTTGAAAGGCCGAGACAAAAGCCCAGCACGAGAAGGATATATTAGAGCAGGAGAAGAGAACTCGCGAATACCGTGCCAAACATGGCTACGGGGCGGCTCCTGTTCTCGATTATTCGGGCATGTCGGTGGCAGACCTTGAGCAGTGCGCCGAGGAAGATGCCTCTCAGATTCTTGGGGTGTCCCGAAAGTCTCAGAACCTGAAGGGCTCCCTCCAAAAGACCTTGAAAGACCGCACTTGTTCACTGCTTGCGGTAACGGCTGAAATGGCAAAACGTTCAGCCACAGAAGAAACGGCCGCCCTCCAAGCGACTGTGCGGCGGCTCTCCGCAGAGCTGACTGCCGTCAGAGCGGAACTCCAAGCACTGAGAGGTGGGCAGGTCCTATTGCCTGCCCCCCCTCAACCTGCCGGCACTCGGGAGGCTTCACCCCGCCCCCCTGAGAGGAAGGCTCCGCCCCAGAGAGTGGCCCCGAGAGCGGTGGTACAAAAAACTGTACCTAAGGACGAGGAGGCCATCTTAGAGATGCGGGTGGCCTCCATAGTAGAGGAGAGGCTCAGAGAGGCCCTCACCGAAGAGAGAATGCAGGAGCGGAATTTTATCCGCTCCTTAATCGCGGGGCTGGAGGGACGACTTCTCCCTGAGCCGAGATTGCGCCCTCCTCTCGCAGCGGACCGACGTCGGGAAGCTGCGGCTTGCCCAGTGGCTTCTGTGCCCCCTCCTCCACCTCCGTCGAAGAAGGGTAAAGGCGTGGGTAAATCTACGAAGCCCACGCCCGCTCCCACTCCCGGCCCTGCCACGCGTGCACGGAGTTTCGCCTCCGTCACGGCAGCTGGAGCGGCGTCCCGCAGCCCGGTGGCTCAGCCCACCCGCCCAGAACCGGTGGCCTCCACTTCGTGGGCGGATGACGCCTTCCTGCCATCAAGCACACCCGCGAACGAGGGGTGGCAGACGGTGGGGGAAAAGAAGAAAGGGAAGAAGAAAGCGGCGCAATCCCAGTCTGCCGTCGCTTCAAAAGCGCTCCCCTCTGAACAGGTAGGGCTAACAGGAGGGAAGAAAAATAAGAAGAGGAAGAAGAAAGCCGCCGCCGCCTCCTCTCCTTCTTCCACGAACGGGCCTTCCACCGCCGCTGCCCCGAGAAGATTGGTGATGCCGAAGTCCTCGGCCGTCATTGTCACCTTGACGGCTGAGGCTGCAGCGAAGGGCGAGACCTACCCGTCGATTCTGACGAAGGCTCGCCAGGCCATAGGGGACGCCAAGTCCCTAGGCCTACATACGCTGCGCTGTCGACACACCATCACGGGAGCTCGAAAACTAGAGCTCCCTGGCGCGACTAGTGGTCCGGCTGCCGACGCCCTCGCGGCCAAAATCCGCGAGGCGCTAGCAGATGTGGCCCATGTGAGGCGCCCCGTCCGCTGCACGACACTCCTGGTGACGGAACTTGATGACTCTGTCACCAAGGAGGACGTGGTCGCTAGAGCGGCGGAAGTTGGTGGCTGCGAAGTAGCAGCCATCAAAACTGGTGAGGTCCGCAGCGGACGACTGGGCCTGGGCCAAATTCGGCTCACGCTGCCCATCTCCGCTGCCAAGGCGATCCTCTCGGCCGGCCGCCTGTTGGTCGGCTGGAGTTCGGCTGCAGTCCGGGCACTTGAAGACCGACCACTTCGGTGTTTCAAGTGCCTCTGCACCGGACATGCCTCGGCCCTCTGCCCCTCTGACGTTGTCCGCACACACCTGTGCTTCCGGTGCGGACAAGAGGGGCATAAAGCCGAGGCCTGCATGGCAAAGACGCTCCGCTGCGCTGTTTGTGCCGCATCTGGCCGGCCAGCGGAACACGTCATGGGAGGGAAGAGCTGCCGCCCTCCCCCCAAGAAGGGAAAACAGCAGCCGGCTTCCACTCGGCCGGCTGCTGCTGCCGCCCCTGGGGCTCCCCCAGCGGCGCGGGATGAGGAGGGGGGTGCTATGTCTGAATGATGGCTACGGCCGGACAACACACCCTCCTCCAAGTGAACCTTAATAACTGCCGCTCGGCCCAAGACTTGCTCTATCAGCGTCTGGCCGAGTGGCAGATCGATTTGGCGGTGGTCGCCGAACCCTACTTCATTCTTGATAGTTGGTTCGGCGACACCGATGGCACTGCAGCCATTTTTCCGGCGGCCATCCTCACCTTTTCCCCCCCTCTCACTTGTGGAGAGGGGGTCAGGTTTTGTTGTTGCAGGTTGGGACGACTTGGCCGTCGTCGCCACCTACTTTTCGCCCAACCGGCCACTCGCCGATTTCGAGGCCTTTCTGAACATCTTGGGCGCGGTTTTGGGCCGTTTGGCACCGCGCCCAGTGATTGTTGCCGGGGACCTCAACGCGAAGTCTGTCGCGTGGGGGAACCCGGCAACAGATGCGCGAGGTCGAGCCCTGCAACAGTGGGCGATAGCAGTCGGCCTCACCATCGTAAATAGGGGCTCGACACACACGTGCGTGCGGCGGAATGGAGGTTCGGTGGTTGATATTACCCTCGCCACCCCGTCCGTAGCCGCACGCACCACCGACTGGAGGGTCGACGACTCCGAATCGCTGTCCGACCACCGGTACATCCGCTACGTGGTCGGAGGCGCGCCGCGGACGAGCAACCCCACGCGCAGGCCTTCTCCTTTTCCGCGCTGGGCGCTCACAAAACTGGATAAGGAGAAGGCCAAGGAGGCGGCATTCGTCCAGGACTGGTTCTTCCCAGTCCTGGACGAAGACGACGTGGACGTCACCGCGTCCACACTTCGTGGCGCCCTGACCGAGGTATGCGACGCAAGCATGCCTCGGTCCCGCCGCCCGGGCCCGCGTCACGCGGTTTATTGGTGGTCGGCAGAAATAGAGGCTCTGTCGGCCACCTGCCGTAGGGCCAGAAGAGCCTGCCAAAGGGCAAGGCGGCGTCGGCATAGGGACCCCGCAAACGAGGACCGCCTCTACGAGGTCTTCAAAGAGGCGCGCGGGGTCCTGAAACACGCCATTGGCAGAGCCAAGGACGCCTGCCAGGGCGGAGATGTTGGAGGGTCTCGATCGAGACCCGTGGGGGCGGCCGTACAAGGCGGCGCGCAATAAACTGCGCCCCATCGGCCCCCCGGTCACTGAGACCCTCCACCCGGAGCTCCTGGAGAGGGTTGTGCGGACTCTGTTCCCAGTCCGCACCGATTTCCGCCCTCCCAGGATGCGCCCGCCCACAGGGGTGGTCTCCGTGGTTGATGAGGCTCCGCTCATCACCACGGAGGAGTTTGGCGCGGCGGAGCTCCGCTTGCGCGCCAAGAAGACCGCCCCTGGGCCTGATGGAGTCCCGGCCCGGATCGTGGCGCTCTCCCTTTCGGAGCTGGAAGGCCGCATTAGGGACCTCTTCGACCGCTGTTTAGCGGTCGGGAGGTTCCCTAAAATTTGGAAGCAGGGCCTGTTGGTCCTGCTTCAGAAGGAGGGCAGGCCGGCGGACTCCCCGTCGGCCTACAGGCCTATCGTCCTCCTCGACGAGGTGGGCAAGCTGTTTGAGAGGATTGTAGCTGCCCGCCTCGTCGCCCATTTGGAGGAGACTGGGCCTAATTTTTCGGAGGCCCAGTACGGCTTCAGGGCGGGCCGATCCACAATCGACGCCCTGAAGCGCCTCCGCAAGGAGACGGAGGAAGCTGCGCTCGAGGGGAAGGGGGTTGTTGCGGTGTCGCTGGACATCCAGAACGCTTTCAACTCCCTCCCCCACGCTACGATACTGGAGGCACTTCGCTTCTTCAGAGTGCCCCAGTACCTCGCCGTCCTTATAGAGAATTATCTCGAAGAGAGGCAGGTCATTTATGTCGACCGGAGCGGCCTGCTTCAGCGCCGCGCGGTCGAAATGGGAGTTCCACAGGGGTCGGTGTTAGGTCCGCTCCTGTGGAACTTAGGATACGACTGGGCCCTGCGCGGCAGCCTCCCCCGGAGCAGAAATGTCATCTGCTATGCAGATGACACGCTCATAACTGCCCGGGGGAAGACATTTGACGGGCCGCGCGGTGCTGCAGCCAGGGCGGCAGAAGCGGCGGACCTTGTTATTAGGAGAGTGCGACGCCTCGGCCTAGAAGTGGCTGTAGAGAAGACGGAGGCAATTTATTTTCCGAAGTTTAGAGAAAGGTTCCCCTCCGGCAGAAACATAACTGTCGGAGGGACCCAGGTTGCAGTGAAGGCCGAGATGCGCTATCTCGGCCTCACCCTGGATCCGCGGTGGCATTTTGGCCTGCATTTTAGCAGGATGTCACCGCGGCTCCTCAAGGCAGCAGACACACTCTCGTGGCTGCTGCCCAACCTGGGTGGCCCAGGGTCCAGGTGCCGGCGACTCTATGCCGGCATCCTGCGGAGTATGGCGCTCTACGGGGCGCCAGTCTGGGCCGACTCCCTGGCAAGGGGGGAAAATCTTCCCTTCTTGCGGGGGCCTCAGCGGGTGATAGCGCAGCGGGTCGCTCGAGCTTACCAGACGGTAAGTTTCGATGTGGCCTGCTTGCTCGCTGAGACGCCCCCTTGGGAGTCAGACGCCGTTGTGCTCTCCGCCGTGTACGATTGCACGGCGGAGAAAAGGGCAAGAGGGGAGTCCTTTTGCCCCGTCGAGCGGGAGGCCGTGCGGAAGGAGGCCCGTCAGGTCCTCCTGAGGCGATGGTCTGAGCACCTCGTCCTCACCCGCTACGGCCGCAGAACGCTCGACGCGCTCGCCCCGGTCATGGACCGGTGGCTGGAGCGTGCACACGGCGTGGTCTCCTTCCGGATGGTGCAGGTAATGACCGGGCATGGCTGCTTCGGTTATTACCTGCACAAAATCGGCAGGGAGGAGACGCCTTCGTGCCACACGTGCGGCGACCCTGTGGACACGGCGCAGCACACCTTGGCGGTGTGTGCGCCGTGGGCACAGGCTCGCCATGCATTGGTGGCAAAGGTCGGCCAGGACCTCTCACTCTCCAATATAGCGAGAGCTATATTGGCGAGTGAGGATGCCTGGAAGGCCTTTGCTGCTTATTGCGAGCACGTGATGGCGGCGAAGGAGGCGGCGGAGCGCGAGCGAGAGGCTGACCCTCTCGCTCCCGCTATCCGCAAGGCACGTAGAGGGAGGAGACGACGCGAATACTTGCGTCTCCTTCCCCTGCGAGGAGCAGGTCCGCTGGTGCGTGGGGCTGTAACCCCACCACCGGCATTGCACGGGCCTCCTCCTACGCCTGGTGGGGACGGCACAGCTCTCTCGGCTGTCCCCACTCCCTCCCCCGACCCCGGGGGAGGAAGCGCCGTGCCCGCCGTGTAGGCGGGCTTCCGTCCGGGAGGGGTCGTGGTGCCAGGTTTCGTACCTCACCCCACGACCTCTCCCACTATGGACGATGAGGGAGAGCCCCAGGAGTTTTAGTCGGTATACCCCCGCCTTCTGCGGGGGGGAGTCCGACATAACCCATCCGTTTACAGACGGATGGGTATGCGTAACGCATTTCTCCTGGGTGACCAAAAAAAAAAAAAAAAAAAAAAAAAAAAAAAAAAAAGGTTAGGTTAGGTTTCCGTGGCTGTTGGTCGGCTCATTGCACCTCGAGTCGGCCGATTCCGCTCAGCTATCGGACGCGTCCCCCGGCGGCGGATAGGGGAACGCCTCCCAGATATGGGAGGTACCGGCTTCGGCCGGCGCGGACCAAAAGCGGCACACCGTAACCTCCTCATTGAGAGGAGGCCGGGGGTCCACTCACTGAGAGTGGACTGCGAGGAAGAAAACCTCTATAAAAAATCACCTTGTACACCGTAACCTCCTCATTGAGAGGAGGCCGGGGGTCCGCTCACTGAGAGTGGACTGCGAGGAAGAAAACCTCTATAAAAAATCACCCCAAACCGGCGGGTCGGCGTGCCTGTCGGGGAGGGTTAACACGCTAGCGCTGGGGGGTCCGAGAGGACCCCTCCGAGCGTGGGAGCGGGCTTGCCTTAATTGGCCGGCCCGGTGGAGACAACCACAGTAAAAAACCTCAAAGGACCGGCGTTGGGGCGCCCCGTTCGGGGCCTCGCGCGGCGTCGGTCGCCTTCGGGTGGCTGGGGAGTTGGCCCAGCCTGCTAGCGGCCATCCCAGGGGGAACACCCGCCCCCCCTGGCGTAGTAGGGTAGCCACGATAAGTCGGCTCTGTCGTGGTGGTCCGATTTACCGTTCTTCTCGTGGGACTTTTATGGAGAATTGAAAATTTAAAAACCCTAAAACCAAAACCCGGACTTCTTCTAACAACGACTTGGCTAACCCCTACACTGGACTCTGATTACTGCATTTGAATTGGCTCTTCTGACGATCTGGCAGTGGAGACGGCGGCCCCGACGGTCGGCGTCGACACTAACGAACCTGGCATGAAATGGACGAACGATTGTCCCTGAGATCCTGCGACAAACTGGATAGGACAGGCAGGATGCACACCTTGTAGTGTGGTCCTGCAGAAAGCTGTGCCCCTCTCAGGGCAAAAGCTAAAACTGGACGCGACAAAAAACCCTGGCGGGAGCAAATTCTTTCGCCAGGGCGTATTAGAGATCTCCGACTCCGAAACGGAGACTATCAAAGGATGTTCGGACACGGACTCTGTCTTCAGCGACGCGTCCGCGATACGGGAAAGGTTCCTGAAACCTCCCAACACACGCAAACGCACTGCAGCGGCAAAGAAAGGCTCTCAGTCGGAGGACTCAGCCTCTGACTGCAGTATTAAGTCGGCTCGCAAACAGCTGAAACGCGCGGGTCCGGGACGGCCGCCAACCAGCGGCGAATACATCGGCTTAGCCGAAAACCGAAGGGCAGCGGCTGAAGCACTAAAGGCCCAAGTGAAAGCTCAACACGAGATGGACGTGCTAGAGCAGGAGCGCCGAACGCGTGAGCACCGCTCCAAACATGGCTATGGAACGGCTCCAGCTCTCAATTATAAGGAAATGACTGTGGCAGACCTCAAGCAGACAGCCGAAGAGGACGCCTCCCAAATATTGGGGTGTCCAAAAATCGAAAAAATAACAGGGCCCCCTCAGAAGGCCCTGAAGGATCGGACGTGCTCGCTCTCGCGTGACAGGGAAGGAAATGGCGTCTCCGGTCAATGAACGAGGAGGGACGGCGGGCCTCCAGGCCACGGTCCGTTCAGATGGATGGGGATGATGCGGCCCTCAGAGCAGAGAACTACAGATGCTCAGAGGTGGCCAGGCTTCAGTGCCCCCCTCCGCCTAAAGGCGCTCAGTGGCTGCACTCACGCCCCCTGATTGGAATACACCGTCCTCCGCCGAAAGCGGCTCCCAAGGTTGACGGCCCCAAAAAGCACTAGCAAAGGACGAAGACGAGAGCAGTGCTCGAGATTGCGGATGGGCCTCTATAGTGGAGGAACGGCTTCGAGAGGCCTCCACGAACAAGGATGCAGAGAGGTTTTTCATCCGCTCCTGCATCGAAGGGCTGGAGGACAGGCTTCTCCCGGCGCCTCGAATCCGCCCGCCTCTCGCAGCGGACCGACGAAGGGAAGCTGCGGCTCCCCCGGTGGCTTCTGTGCCCCCCCCTCCCCCTCCGTCGAAGAAGGGTAAAGGTGTGGGCAAGTCTACTAAGCCCACGCCCACTCCCACTCCCGGCCCTGTCACGCGCGCACGGAGTTTCGCCTCCGTCGCGGCGGTTGGAGCGACGTCTCGCAGTCCGGCGGCGGCTCAGCCCACCCGCCCAGAACCGGTGCCCTCTACCTCGTGGGCGAATGACGCGTTCCTGCCGTCAAGCACACCCGCGAACGAGGGGTGGCAGACGGTGGGCACAAAGAAGACAAAGAAGGCGGCACAACAAAAGTCTTCCGGCGTCGCCTCCAAAGCCCCCCAGCCCGAGCAGGTTGGGCTGACAGGAGGGAAGAGGTCTGCAAAAAAGAAGAAGAAGAAGGCCTCCTCCTCCTCCTCTTCCTCTCCCCCAAACGGGCTCCCCGAAGAAAAAGCTGGTGACGCCAAAGTCCTCAGCTGTCGTCATTACTTTGACGGCTGAGGCAGCAGCGAAGGGCGTGACCTACACATCCGCCCTCACCAAGGCACGCCAGGCCATCGGGGACGCCAAGTCCCTTGGCCTGAATACTCTGCGGTGCCGTCACACCATAACGGGAGCTCGAAAAACTTGAGCTCCCCGGTGCGACAAGTGGTCCGGCCGCCGACGCCCTCGCGGCTAAAATCCGCGTGGCGCTAGCGGATGTGGCTCATGTGAGGCGCCCCGTCCGCTGCACCACGCTCCTGGTTTCGGAACTCGACGACTCCGTCACCAAGGAGGACGTGGTCGCCAGAGCGGCGGAAGTTGGTGGCTGCGATTTAGCAGCCATCAAAACTGGCGAGGTCCGCAGCGGACGATTGGGCCTGGGCCAAATTCGGCTCACGTTGCCCACTTCAGCCGCCAAGGCGATCCTCACGGCCGGCCGCCTATTGGTCGGCTGGAGCTCGGCCGCTGTCCGGGCACTTGAAGACCGACCTTTGCGGTGCTTCAAGTGCCTATGCACGGGACATGCCTCGGCCCTCTGCCCCTCCGATGTTGTCCGCACACACCTCTGTTTCCGGTGCGGACAGGAGGGGCATAAAGCAGAAGCCTGCAAGGCGAAGACGCTCCGCTGCGCCGTTTGTGCCGCGTCAGGCCGGCCAGCGGAGCACGTCATGGGGGGGAAGAGCTGCCGCCCTCCCCCCAAGAAGGGAAAACAGCAGCCGGCTTCCACTCGGCCGGCTGCTGCGGCCGCCCCTGGGACTCTTCCAGCGGCGCAAGTTGAGGAGGAGGGTGCAATGTCTGAATAATGGCTACGGCCGGACAACGCACCCTCCTCCAGGTGAACCTTAAATAACTGCCGCTCGGCCCAAGACTTGTTCTATCAACGTCTGGCCGAGTGGCAGATCGATTTGGCGGTGGTCGCCGAGCCCTACTACATTCCGGATAGTTGGGTCGGCGACACCGATGGCGTGGCCGCCATTTTTCGGCGGCCCTCCTCACCTTTCTCCCCCCCTCTCATTCGTGGAGAGGGGGTCAGGTTTTGTAGTTGCCGGCTGGGACGACTTGGCCGTCATAGCCACATATTTCTCGCCCAGCCGGCCTCTCTGCGGAGTTTGAGGCCTTTCTTGAACATCCTGGGCGCGGTTTTGGGCCGTTTGGCACCGCGCCCAGTGATTGTTGCCGGGGACCTCAACGCGAAGTCTGTCGCGTGGGGGAACCCGGCAACGGATGCGCGAGGTCGGGCCCTGCAACGGTGGGCGATAGCGGTCGGCCTCGCCATCGTCAACAGAGGCTCGGCCCATACGTGCGTGCGGCGAAACGGCGGCTCGGTGGTCGATATCACTCTCGCCACCCCGTCCGTAGCCGCACGCACCGCCGACTGGAGGGTCGATGACTCAGAATCGCTGTCCGACCACCGGTACATCCGGTACGGGGTCGGAGGCGCATCCGGGGTCGAGCAACCCCACGCGCAGGCCTTCTCCTTTTCCGCGCTGGGCGCTAACAAAATTGGATAAGGAGAAGGCCAAGGAGGCGGCGTTCGTCCAGGACTGGTTTTTCCCAGTCCTGGACGAAGACTGACGTGGACCTGACGGCGACAGCGCTCCGCAGGTCCCTGACCGAGGTATGCGACGCCAGCATGCCTCGGTCACGCCGCCCGGGTCCGCGTCACGCGGTGTATTGGTGGTCGGCAGAAATAGAGAGTCTGTCGGCCACCTGCCGGAGGGCCAGGAGGGCCCTTCAAAGGGCAAGGCGGCGTCGGCGCAGGGACCCCGAGAATGAAGAGCGCCTCTATGAAGTCTTCAAGGAGGCGCGGGGGTCCCTGAAACATGCCATCGGCAGGGCCAAGGACGCCGCCAGGGCGGAGATGTTGGAGGGTCTGGATCGGGACCCATGGGGGCGGCCGTACAAGGCGGCGCGCAGTAAATTGCGCCCCATCGGCCCCCCGGTCACCGAGACCCTCCAGCCCGAGCTCCTGGAGAGGGTAGTGCGGACACTTTTTCCAGTCCGCACTGAATTTAGCCCTCCCAGGATGCCCCCGCCGCAAGGGGTGGTCTCCGTGGTGGATGACGTTCCTCCCATCACCACGGAGGAAGTTCGGCGCGGCGGAGATCCGGCTCCGCGCCAAGAAAACTGCCCCTGGCCCAGACGGCATCCCAGCGCGGATAGTGGCCCTCTCTCTTAGTGAGATGGAGGGCCGTGTGAGGGACCTCTTCGACCGTTGCCTAACGGTCGGGAGGTTCCCAAAGGTGTGGAAGCAGGGCCTCTTGGTCCTGCTTCATAAGGAGGGCAGGCCGGCGGACTCTCCGTCGGCCTACAGGCCAATTGTCCTCCTTGACGAGGTGGGGAAGCTGTTCGAGCGCATAATAGCTTCCCGCCTCGTCGCACACCTAGAAGGCACTGGGCCCGATCTCTCAGGGGCCCAGTACGGTTTCAGGGCGGGTCGGTCCACAATCGACGCCCTGAAACGCCTCCGTCGAGAAACGGAGGAGGCCGCGCTGGAGGGGAAGGGAGTCGTTGCAGTGTCTCTCGACATAAAAAATGCATTTAACTCCCTTCCCCATTCGACGATTTTGGAGGCACTCCGCTTTTTCGGAGTGCCTTCCTACTTGGCAGACCTCATTCGAGGATTATCTGGAAGAAAGAGAAGTCGTCTACGTGGACAGGGAGCGGCACCCTCAGGCGTCGCACAGTGGAGACCGGTGTTCCACAGGGGTCAGTTCTCGGACCCCTCCTATGGAACATCGGTTACGACTGGGTCCTACGCGGCACTCTCCCCCGGGGCAGATCAGTCATCTGCTACGCAGATGACACACTAATCACTGCCCGGGGGAAGGAGTTAGACGGCAAGCGCGGCGCTGCAGTAAATGCGTCGCGCGCCGCGGACCTAGTCGTGAGTAGGGTGCGACGCCTCGGGCCTGGAGGTGTCGGTGGAGAAGACCGAGGTCATATATTTCCCTCGGTCTTCCCACGAGAGGTTCCCCTCCGGCAGGCACGTAACTGTCGGAGGGACCCAGGTTGCAGTGAAGGCCGAGATGCGCTATCTCGGCCTCACCCTGGATCCGCGGTGGCATTTTGGCCTGCATTTTAGCAGGATGTCACCGCGGCTCCTCAAGGCAGCAGACACACTCTCGTGGCTGCTGCCCAACCTGGGTGGACCAGGCTCCAGGTGCCGGCGACTCTATGCCGGCATCCTGCGGAGTATGGCGCTCTACGGGGCGCCAGTCTGGTCCGACTCCCTAGCAAGAGGGGAAAATCTTCCCTTCTTGCGGGGGCCTCAGCGGGTGATAGCGCAGCGGGTCGCTCGAGCTTACCAGACGGTAAGTTTCGATGTGGCCTGCTTGCTCGCTGAGACGCCCCCTTGGGAGTCAGACGCCGTTGTGCTCTCCGCCGTGTACGATTGCACGGCGGAGAAAAGGGCAAGAGGGGAGTCCTTTTGCCCCGTCGAGCGGGAGGCCGTGCGGAAGGAGGCCCGTCAGGTCCTCCTGAGGCGATGGTCTGAGCACCTCGTCCTCACCCGCTACGGCCGCAGAACGCTCGACGCGCTCGCCCCGGTCATGGACCGGTGGCTGGAGCGTGCACACGGCGTGGTCTCCTTCCGGATGGTGCAGGTAATGACCGGGCATGGCTGCTTCGGTTATTACCTGCACAAAATCGGCAGGGAGGAGACGCCTTCGTGCCACACGTGCGGCGACCCTGTGGACACGGCGCAGCACACCTTGGCGGTGTGTGCGCCGTGGGCACAGGCTCGCCATGCATTGGTGGCAAAGGTCGGCCAGGACCTCTCACTCTCCAATATAGCGAGAGCTATATTGGCGAGTGAGGATGCCTGGAAGGCCTTTGCTGCTTATTGCGAGCACGTGATGGCGGCGAAGGAGGCGGCGGAGCGCGAGCGAGAGGCTGACCCTTCGCTCCCGCTATCGCAAGGCACGTAGAGGGAGGAGACGACGCGAATACTTGCGTCTCCTTCCCCTGCGAGAGCAGGTCCGCTGGTTGCTGGGGCTTGTAACCCCACCAACGGCATTGCACGACCTCCTCCTACGCCTGGGGGGACGGCACAGCTCCTCTCGGCTGTCCCCCCTCCCTCCCCCGACCCCGGGGGAGGGGGAAGGAAGCGCCGTGGCCCGCCGTTGTAGGGCGGGGCTTCCGTCCGGAGGGGTCGTTGGCCCGGTTTCGTACCTCACACCAAGGACCTCTCCCACTTGGACGATGAGGGAGAGCCCCAGGGTTTTAGTCGGTATACCCCCGCCTTCTGCGGCGGTGGAGTCCGACATAACCATCCGTTTACAGGACGGATGGGTTATGCGTAACGCATTTCTCCTGGGTGACCAAAAAAAAAAAAAAAAAAAAAAAAAAAAAATGTTGATTCCGCAACGGGAGCGCGTTCGTCGTCACACTGACGGAGGAGGCGACCTCCAGGGGAGAGTCCTACGAGTCCGTACTCAAGCGGGCTCGTGAGACTCTCGGAGACGAGGCGGCGCAGGGCTCGAGATGCCGCGTGACAGCTGCGGGGGGAAGGCTTTTCTCCTTCCCAGCCGCCAAGAAGGAGCAAGCCAACTCCTTTGCGGCCAAGTTGAGGGAGGTGGTGTCGGATGTCGCCAGGGTGGCGCAACCCATCCGCACCACCTCTCTCCTGGTGACGGAGCTCGATGAGTCCGTCACCAGCGAGGAAGTGGCCGCCAAAATCGCGGCCGCCGGTGGCTGCCCGGCCAGCGAGGTGAAGGCCGGGAAACTCGTCACCGGCCGAAGGGGCCTGGGATCAGTCAGAGTCCAGGTCCCCACCGTGGCGGCGAGAGCGGTCCTGCGGACCGGGCGCGTCCTTGTCGGATGGACGTCGGCGTCGGTTCGCGAGATCGAACAGGGGCCGCTCCGGTGCTTCCGGTGCCTGGGCACCGGCCACACCAGGCCCCTCTGTCCCGCTGCTGCCCCCAAGGAGCACCTTTGCGTCCGGTGTAGCAAGCCGGGACACATAGCCGCTGGCTGCACGGCGGAGCCCCACTGCGCCGTTTGTGCCGAGAGCGGCCGGCCGGCGGGGCACCGCATGGGGGGAGGAAAGTGTAAACCTCCCCCTAAAGAAAGGTAAATTGCCGTCGGTGCGTCCGGCGGCGGCGACACCCGCGCCCGCCGATGGGCCCGTTCCGGCGGCGCGAGAGGAGGGGGCGGCGATGGAGGAATGATGGTCTCAGTCCCGACATCATTCCTCCAAATAAACGCCAACCACTGCCGCTCAGCTCAGGACATGGTCAGCCCAGGTCATGGCTGAGTGGCAGGTGGACGTTGGCGTGGTGGCGGAGCCGTATTACGTCTCCGCCAACTGGTTGGCGAGCTCTGACGGGCTCGCCGCTGTCTTCGCCCGTCAGGGCTCACCGTTTTTCCCCTCTCTCTCTGGTGGAGAGGGGGTCGGGGTATGTCGTCGCCATGGCTGGCCCCTATGCTGTGGTGGCGACATATTTTTCCCCCTACTCGCCCCTTCAGGGAGTTTGAGGATTTCCTCAACTCCCTGACCGCGGTTTTGGGCCGACTGGCACCGCGGCCGGTCATATTGGCTGGCGACCTAAACGCCAAGTCGGATTGCGTGGGGCAATCCCCGCTCCGACCTGCGCGGACAGGCGGTCCAACTATGGGCCGTCGGGTGTGGGTTGGCCCTCGCGAATCGGGGGTCGGTCCACACCTGCGTTCGGCAGCACGGCGGGTCGGTGGTGGATGTCACCTTCGCCACCGCCGCCCTGGCCGACCGGGTCGCCGACTGGAGGGTGGACCTGACAGAGTCCCTGTCGGACCACAGATTTATTAGATTTGTGGTCCGCGGGACGTCCACCCTCCCGCCCCCGCCGCCGCCGAGGTCGCCGTTCCCCAGGTGGGCACTGTCCCGCCTGGACAAAGGCCTGGCCCGGGAAGCGGCCCTAATCCAGGACTGGATTTCCCCGGTCCTGGACGACGACGCCGATGCGGCTGCGGAGGGCCTTCGCCAGTCCATGACCGAGGTATGCGATTTTAGCATGCCTCGGTCACGCCGCCCCGACCCCAGACACGCCGTGTACTGGTGGTCGGCCGAGCTCGACGCCCTCCGTGCGGAGTGTTTCTCCGCCCGGAGGGCCTACACCCGGAGCCGGCGGCGGCGGCGGCGGGACCAGGAGGAGGAGGCGCGCCTCTACGAGGTCTTTCGGGAGAGGAGGCGCGCACTCAAGGGCGCGATCGGCGAGGCCAAGGATCGCGCCCGCGAGGAGATGCTCCAGAGTCTCGACGACGATCCGTGGGGGCGGCCGTACAAGGCGGCGCGGCAAAAGCTGCGCCCCATTGGCCGCCCCGTCACCGAGACCCTGGAGCCGGGGCTCTTGGGGCGGGTGGTGCAGGGGTTGTTTCCCCCCTGCGACCGCTCGTTTGTCCCCCCCCCGATGCCTCCACCATATGGGTTATACCAGTTGGTGGAGGCCCCCCCGCAGGTCACGACGACGGAGCTCGGAATGGTCGAGCTCCGACTGCGGGGGAAGAAGACCGCCCCCGGGCCGGATGGAGTCCCGGCCCGCATCCTCTCCATCTGCCTCGGGCAGATGGAGGAGAGGATCCGGGGCCTCTTTGACCGGTGCCTCCGGTCAGAGAGGTTCCCCCGGATCTGGAAGGAGGGCCTGCTGGTCCTCCTTCGTAAAGAAGGTCGGCCGGCCGACGACCCGTCGGCCTATAGGCCAATTGTGCTGCTGGACGAGGTGGGGAAGATCTTCGAGAAGATCATCGCTTCCCGCCTCGTCCAGCATCTCGAGGAGACTGGGCCTGACCTCAGCGAGGCCCAGTACGGGTTCAGGGCCGGTCGATCCACGATCGACGCCCTGTCCCGGCTCCGCTCCCTCTGCGAGGGAGCGTCGAGCAGGGGGGAGGGGTTGTTGGCAGTCTCGTTAGACATCAAGAATGCCTTCAACTCCCTCCCCCATGCAGTTATTATGGAGGCACTCCGGTATTTCCGGGTGCCTCCATACCTGATAGGGCTGGTCGGCGACTATCTCGCCGACCGGTCCGTGGCGTTTGTTGACGCCGCTGGTTCTGTCCAGCGGCGTCAGGTCGTATCCGGTGTTCCACAGGGGTCCGTTTTGGGGCCCCTGCTCTGGAACATCGGATACGACTGGGTGTTGCGAGGCGCGCTTCTCCCGGGCATGGGTGTCATCTGTTATGCAGATGACACCCTAGTCACCGCCCGGGGGAAGTCCTTCCGGGATGCAGCGCGCCTCGCATCGGTCGGCGGCGATTTGGTCGTCGGCCGTATCGGCCGGCTGGGGCTAAACTGTAGCCCTGGCCAAAACCGAGGCCCTTTACTTTCCCGGGCCTCGGGAGAGCCGACCACCCCCCGGCGCAGCCATCCGCGTCGGGGGGGTGGACATCCCGGTGGGGGCCGAGATGAAGTATCTCGGCCTCACACTGGATCCGCGCTGGCACTTTGGCCCCCACTTTAGGGGGGTGTCAGCGCGGGTCCTAAAGGCAGCAGACCACCTTTCGTGGCTGCTGCCGAATCTGGGAGGGCCTGGAGAGAGGTGTCGGCGGCTATATGCCGGCATCCTCCGCTCCATGGCCCTCTACGGGGCCCCGATTTGGATAGGGGCCCTGACGAAGAAGGGCAATGCGGCCCTCCTAAGGAGGCCGCAAAGGGCCATTGCCCAGCGGGTCGCGAGAGCCTACCGGACGGTAGGTTTCTCCGCGGCCTGCGCACTCGCCTCCACCCCGCCATGGGAGTTGGAGGCTGGAGTGCTGGCCGCCGTCTACGAGAAGACGGCGGCCAAGCGAGCGGCTGGCGATCCCCTCTGCCCCCGGGAAAAGGGAGGCAATAAGGAAGGAGGGTCGCCAGCAAATGGTGGAGGCATGGACGGCCTCTCTCCAAGTGGAGAGGTACGGCCGTCCCACGCTCGCGGCGCTCGCCCCGGTCTTGGACCGGTGGCTCGAGCGCCCCCACGGGTTTTCTGTCCTTCCGGACGGTGCAGGTACTTACCGGGCATGGTTGCTTCGGTAACTACCTGCACCGCATTCAACGGGAGGACACTCCTTCGTGCCACCAGTGCGGCGCTGCGGAGGACTCGGCACATCACACGTTGGTGGTGTGCCCGTCCTTCGACCAACAGCGGTCCGCGCTGGTCGCGGAGGTCGGACATGACCTCTCATTGCCCAGCATAGTTGAAGCTATGCTGGATAATGAGGGGGCGTGGTCGGCCTTCGCCCACTTCTGTGAGGAAGTGGTGGCGCAGAAGGAGGCGGCGGAGCGGGAGCGCGAGACTAACCCCCTCGCAGGCCCGCTTCGAGCAAGGAGAGGACGAGTTCGGCGGAGAACTCTTCGTCCTCTCCGTGGAGGTGGCCAGCCGGCAACAGGGACGGGGGTCCCTGTGCCGGCACTGCCATTGGCACCTCCACCGCTCGTTGGGGACGGCTCAGCTCTTCCGGCTGTCCCCAACCCCCCTCCTCCTAGTCTGAGGAGGGGCGTGGCCGCACACCCCGTGTAGGGGCCTGTGGGGGAGTGGGGTTGCGGGGAATAGCCTAGTGCAGTTCCCGTGACCCCATTCTATACCCACGGGTGGTTGAGCCCCGGGAGTTTTAGTGGGTATGCCCTCAGGCCGCTTCTTGTTAGAAGAAGCGGCCCGGAGGGTGAGTCCCACAGTACCCTGTCGCCCCCCGGCGGCAGGGTCTGCGTAACGCATTTCTCCCGGGAAAACAAAAAAAAAAAAAAAAAAAAAAAAGGTTAGGTTAGGTTAGGTTAGGTTCTAAGGAGGAGGTGGCACAAAAAGTGGCCGAGATTGGCGGTTGCGCGGGTGGAGGCCATAAAGGTCGGCGAAATCCGAACTGGCCGTGGAGGCGTCGGCGCAGTCCGTCTCCAATGCCCCACCACTGCCGCCAAACTAGTCCTGCGTGCCAGCCGTTTCCTCATCGGCTGGAGTTCGGCGTCCGTGAAGGTCCTTGAGGATGGGCCGTTCAGATGTTTCCGGTGTCTGGGCACCGGCCACGTCTCGGCGCGGTGCCCCTCTCCCATCACCCGTGCGGAGCTGTGCTACCGCTGCGGAGAGGAAGGGCACAAGGCAGCTGGATGCCAAGCAGAGCCCAAGTGCGCTGTATGCGCTGCAGCTGGAAAGCCCTCCGGGCATATAATGCGGGGGAGGAGGTGTAACCCTCCCCCGAAAAAGGGCAAGCAGCCGGCGCCTGTAAAGGCCCCCGCTGCGCGTGATGGTGCGATGTCCGAATAATGGATAGGATCGGACGTCGCACCATACTACAGTGCAATTTGAATAACTGCCGCTCGGCCCAGGATTTAATGTCCCAGGCTGCAGCCGAGCGGCAGGTCAATCTGGCGATCGTTTCGGAGCCGTACTTTGTGCCTCCCCACTGGTTGGGGGATCTTGAGGAGTCGGTGGCCATCTTTTCGAGGCCATTTGCGGGCATTTCCCCCCTTTCACTCTTCGAAAGGGGGTCTGGCTTTGTTGCTTGTTTGTGGGGCCCCTTCGCCGTAGTGGGGATTTATTTCTCCCCTAATCGGCCCTTCAGGGAGTTTGAGATTTTTCTCAACTCCCTCACAGCGGTTTTGGGCCGATTGGCACCGCGCCAAGTCCTCCTAGCGGGGGACTTTAACTCAAAGTCTGCGGCGTGGGGAAACCCCAACACGGACGTTCGTGGCCGGGCAGTAGAGGCCTGGGCAGTGGCGTGTGGCCTGTCCCTGCTCAATCGGGGCACGGACCACACGTGCGTCCGACAAAATGGGGGGTCAATCGTTGATTTGACATTCGCCACCCCCCCATTAGCCGCCCTCGTGAGCGATTGGCGCGTGGACCCGGCCGAAACACTGTCAGACCACAAATATATTGGTTTCGTCATCTCCAGCCTGGTTCCACCACAGGATGCCCAGAGGCGCCCGTCTCCTTTTAAAAGATGGGCCCTTTCGCGCTTGGACCGCGATATGGCTAAGGAGGCGGCACTCTATCAAGAGTGGTTTTGCCCTCCCAACGCCGGAATGGACGTAAATGCCGCCGCGTCCCAACTCAGGGACTCGCTGACCGAGGTATGTGACTTCTCCATGCCTCGGTCTCGCCGTCCCGACCCGCGACACGCCGTACATTGGTGGTCGGCGGAGATCGCGGATCTCCGGGCCGCCTGCATCACAGCCCGTTGGGCTTACACCCGATGCAGGCGCCGGCGGCGCACGACACCTGAAGAGGAAGCCCGCCTCTATGAGGCATACAAGGCCGCTAGAGGGGCACTTAAAAATGCCATAGGGCAGGCGAAGGACCGGTCTCGAGCGGAGATGCTCGAGAGCCTCAACCAGGATCCGTGGGGGAGACCTTATAAAGCAGCACGCGCCCAACTGCGTCCTATAGGTCCCCCACTGACCGAAACACTCGAACCGGTCCTCCTGCAGAACGTGGTGCGGGCTCTTTTCCCGGCCCGCCAACCGGACTTTACCCCTCCGGTCATGGTCCCACCCCGAGGCCTGGCTCCGCCTCCAGAGGTCGACCCTCCTCCGTGCGTTACCTCGGAGGAATTCGGAGCAGCGGAACTTCGACTCCGGGGGAAGAAAACCGCCCCCGGACCTGACGGCGTACCCGCCAAAATTGTGGCCATTGCGGCTGGCCGGATGGAGAACAATTTCAGGGACCTCTTCAACCGCTGCTTCCGGGAGAAGAGGTTCCCTGTAATCTGGAAGGAGGGGCAACTATGCCTCCTCCAGAAGCACGGGCGTCCAGCCGACTCCCCGTCAGCATACCGGCCGATTATCCTATTAGACGAGGTGGGGAAGATGTTTGAGAAAGTGGTGTCTTCCCGCCTCGTCTCGCACCTACAGGATGTCGGCCCAGATCTGTCGGACGCCCAATTCGGGTTCCGGTCAGGGGCGGTCTAAATAATGCCCTGACCCGACTCCGGAGATGATCATGAATGCCGAGACAGCAAAAGAGGGAGTTATCGCGATCATCGTCGATATCAAAAAACGCGTTTTAACTCCCGCCCACATCGCCACCATTCTCGCCGCATTGGCGTATTCCAGGTCCCGCTTTACCTGCGGGGACCATCGCCGATTACTTAGGTAATCGGCAAATCGTGTACGCCGATCTAGAGGGCGAGTGCGATTGCAAGAGTGGAGTCTGGGTTCCCACCAGGGGTCGGTCTTAGGACCGCTCACTGTGGGACATCGGTTTGCGATTGGCTCCTCCGCTTGCGTCCTCCTCCCGGGTAGGTATGATTTGTTATGCTGACGAACACTGTATCACTGCTCGGGGGAGTGACTACGAGTAGCCGCTATTAAGGCAAAAGCCGGGGGGGTGGTGAGCTCGTCGTTAGGAGCGTATCCGCCGTGAGGGGCCTTACGGTGGCGTTGGATAAGACCGAGGCCATATATTTCCACGGGCCTCGGCAACCACGGGCGCCTCCTGATGCTCACATTGAGCTTAATGGGGTCAGAATACCAGTGAAGACCGAGATCAAATATCTCGGTCTTGTCCTGGACTCTAGGTGGCAGTTTGGCCCGCATTTCCGCGGGCTGTCACCTAGACTCCTCAAGGCGGCTGACTCCCTCAGCTGGTTAATGCCAAATTTGGGCGGGCCCAGCTCCAGGTGCCGGAAACTCTACGCCGGCATCCTGCGCAGCATGGCCCTTTACGGCGCGCCCATCTGGGCTGAGGCTTTGTCTCACGGAGACAACGTCCGCCTCCTTCGTGCACCCCAACGTGCGATTGCACAGCGCGCAGTGCGGGCCTACCGCACAGTAGGATTTTCCGCCGCCTGCGTGCTAGCGGGCACCGCTCCATGGGAGCTGGAGGCGGACGTGCAAGCGGCCGTCTACAAATGGACGGCCGAAAAGAAGGCGCAGGGCGAGTCGTACTGCCCTGCGGAGCGAGAGAAGGCCCGGAAGGAGTTCAGGACGATCTTGTCGGGCTCTGGGCTCTAGACTTGGGACGCGCCACATACGGGCGTCGTACTTTGGACGCGCTCGCCCCGGTCCTCGACCGGTGGCTTGAGCGGCCGCACGGCTCCCTCAGTTTCAGGATGGTGCAAGTAATGACCGGGCACGGATGCTTTGGTCATTACTTGCATCGAATCCGCAGAGAGGGAGCCCCTTGCTGCCACGAGTGCGGTGCTGCCGACGACACGGCGGATCATACGCTCGCGTATTGTCCGTCGTGGGACCAGCAGCGCCAGGCACTGGTGGCGAAAGTCGGCCAGAACCTCACCCTTGCCAGTATAGTGCAAGCTATACTGTCAGGAGAGGAGGCCTGGAAGGCTTTCGCCACCTTCTGCGAGGAGGTGGTGGCAGGCAAGGAGGCGGCGGAGCGCGCGCGGGAGGAGGAACCTTCCGCCGACGCGCTCCGAAGAGCGAGGAGGGGTCGGAGACGACGCCAATATGTGCGTCTCCTTCCTCTCCTTGGAGGTGGTCAGCCGGCGACCGGTACTGGGATACCCGCGCCGGCATTGCACCGATCACCTCCAGTGCTCGTTAGGGACGGCTGCTCACCCTCGGCTGTCCCTAACGCCCCCCCCAGCTCACCCGGGGGGGGCAGCGTCCTGCCCGCCGTGTAGGCGGGCTCCGTCCGGGGAGGGTCGTGAACAAGGTTTCGTACCAGTTATCACGGCCACTCCCCACTTAAGGACGATGAGAGTGGTGCCCTGGTGTTTTTAGTCGGTATGCCTCTGGCCGGCTTCTCATTAGGAGAAGCCCCCGCCAGAGGAGAGTCCGACATAACCCGTCCGCTCCCAGGCGGACGGGTATGCGTAATGCATTTTCACCAGGGTCAACAAAAAAAAAAAAAAAAAAAAAAAAAAAAAAAGGTTAGGTTAGGTTAGGTTAAAAAAAAAAAAAAAAAAAAAAAAGGTTAGGTTCACTCCTTGGGGCGTGCCCCTAGAGAACACTTCCACGTAGTACGTCCCGGGCAACGGCGTCCCCCTGACCACCGTAACGGAGTGGCAGGGCGGCGACCGGCTAAGATTCTCTAGATTCTTGCTGTTTTCGCTGTTATAATTGCGACTTTGCGCTGTGCGATGGCACCTAAAAAGGTGAAATCTCCCGTGGTCAGGTCCAGTCCTTCTAAGGATAGGCCTGCCACCTCGACTCCCCCTGGTGCAGCTGGCCCTTCTCAGGGTAGGCTCACCAACCCCTACATACTCTTGGCTCGTCTTCCGGACTCTGATTCTCTCTCGAACATGGCAATCGACGAAACGGCAATGGAGGCGCCAGCCCAGATGGCTGGTGGCTCATCTATGACTTTGGCGGCTGGTTCACCCAGCCAAGCTCTCTCTGGCAACAAATTCTTTTGTTCTGGAGAACTGGACTTGTCAGATTCTGACGACACCCTTCAAGAGGTGTCGGACTTAGAATCTGTGGCTAGCGGACCCGACGCTTCGGCCTCGGGTGATCGCGCCAAATTCCTGCGGCCGCGTAAACGCGGCGCCCCAACGAAGTCAGGAGAGTCCTCGGATTCCTCGACCAGCAGAGCGAGCAAGGCATCGACGGCCAAGCGCCGCCCCGGCCGCCCGACTACCTCGGGAGACTACGTTGCGCTGGCTGAGTCCAGGACGCAGGCGGCCAGGGCCTTGCGAGGCTTAGCCCAGGCAGAATTTGAGGCCCAGGTCTCAGAAAATGAGAAGGAGTTACGGAAGGTTCGAGCCAAGTCGGGATACGGTGTCTCTAGTGTCCTGGACTACTCGAACCTCTCCGTAGCGGATCTTGTTTCTTCCGCGAAGACGGACGCGGAAGAGATTATCGGACTCTCGCTCAAGTCGTCCAACATAAAAGGGACGATACAAAAATCCTTTAAGGACCACGCTTGCTCGTTCCTTGCGTTGTTGGCGGAAATGGGGAAGAGAACCACATCGGATGAGACTGCGGCATTACAGTCAACCGTTACGCGTCTCTCCGCAGAATTAGTCAAGGTTCGCGAAGAGCTGGCCACGATGCGGGCGAACCAGGCAGTGGCGGCAGTTGCGTCTTCTAAGACGAAATCGACTGGGAAGAAGGTGGCTCCTGTCATCGAGGCGGACCTTTTGGCCCAGGTCGATGTAAGGTTGGAGGACGCCATCGCAAAGAAGTCTGCAGAGGACCGGTTCTTCATCCGAGCCCTCATTGAAGGGCTCGAAGACCGGCTCCTGCCTGAAGTCCGCGTCCGTCCACCCCTCGCGGCGGACAAAAAACGACTGGCCAAGAAGGCCACTCCAGCATCGGAGACCCCCACCTCCCCTCCCACACAGCCTATGGGAAAGGGCAAAGGAGTGGGAAAGAAAACTAAGGCTCCAGAGGCGATCGCGTCGACCTCCAAGGCCCCTGTTGTGCCGGTACTCCCTACCCCTATGGAGGAAGACGTCCACCTTCCCTCCACCACCCCAGCTAACGAGGGGTGGAACAAAGTGGTTGGGAGGAAGAAGGCAAGTAGGGCCAAAAAAGCCGCACAAGAGCAGCTAGTCGCTCCAGCTGTCCAGCCCAGGAAACAGGGGCAGAAGAAAAAAGCGGCCTCTTCCTCTGCCCCGGCAGGTAAAATACCTGCCAAGAAGAAGAAACTGGCCTCGCCTAGGTCTGCTGCAGTCGTGGTATCCCTGACAGCGGAGGCCACTGAAAAGGGGGAGACTTTGATGTCCGTCCTTAAACGGGCTCGCGATTCCACTGGCGATACCTCTGCAGTGGGTGTCGCTCCGAGGAGGTGCCGCACGACCAGGCTGGGTGCGCTCCTCTTCGAATTTCCAGGTGCCGAAAGAGAAGCCCAGGCCGATACTTTCGCCGCCAGGCTTCGTCAGGCGACAGCGGGTGCGGCCAATGTTGTGCGGCCGGTTAAAATGGCCTCCCTCCAGGTGATGGACCTGGATATGTCTGTCACCAAGGAGGAGGTGGCCGCCAAGGTGGCGACAACTGGTGGCTGTGCGGTGGAAGCCGTGAGAGTGGGGGAAATCCGCACTGGACGTGGGGGTGTCGGTACTCTCCGGCTTCAGTGTCCTCTAACAGCCGCCAAGGCAGTTTTGAGTGCCGGACGCTTCCTGATAGGGTGGAGCTCCGCCTCAGTGCGGTTGCTGGAGGATAGACCGCTCAGGTGTTTTAAGTGCCTGAACACCGGCCATACCAGCCCCTATTGCCCGTCTACTAAAGACCGCACGGAACTCTGCTTCCGGTGCGGTGTAGCAGGGCACAAATCTACGGGCTGCACTGCAAAGCCCCGCTGCGCCGTTTGTGCCGATTCCGGCCGGCCAGCAGGGCACATAATGGGGGCGAGGGATTGCAACCCCCCGCCTGTGAAGGGTAAGCTGCCGGCGCCTGTTCAAGTCGCCGCGGCTGTCGTTGCCGGCCCCTCGGCAGCGTGTGATGGTGCGATGTCCGAATGATGGATAGAGTCGGACATCGCACCTTAATGCAGTGCAACATAAACCACTGCCGCTCGGCCCAGGACTTAATGTCCCAGGCCCTAGCTGAGTGGCAGATTGGTTTAGTAATAGCGGTTGAGCCGTACTCCATCCCAGCTCATTGGCTGGGAGATTTGGATGAAGTGGTGGCCGTATTTTCGCCTCCATCTGTGGATTTCCTCCCCCTTTCCCTCTTGGAAAGGGGCTATGGATACATTGCGGCGTCATTTGGGCCGATTGCTGTGGTTGGAGTGTATTTCTCCCCCAACCGGCCCTTCAGGGAGTTCGAAATCTTTTTGAACTCCCTGACCGCGGTTTTGGGCCGTCTGGCACCGCGGCAAGTGCTTCTGGCGGGGGACCTCAATGCTAAATCAGCAGAATGGGGTAACCCCGCCACTGACGTGCGTGGCCGCGCCGTTGAAGCGTGGGCGGTGGCGTGTGGTCTGTCCCTATTGAACCGGGGCAGAGACCACACATGCGTCCGACAGAACGGTGGGTCGATTGTCGACATAACGTTCGCCACCCCCGCACTGGCTGCCCTAGTCACGAACTGGCGTGTGGACCCGACTGAGACTCTGTCGGACCATAAATATGTCAGGTTTGAGATCTCAGGTCGGGCTCCACGTAGTGACGCCTCGAGGCGCCCATCTCCATTTCCGAGGTGGGCCCTTACTCGCATGGATAAATCCCAGGCAGAAATGGGCGCTTTTCTACAAGGGTGGTTCCACCCACCCCATCCAGAGGTAGGCTTGGACGAAGCAGCGTCTCAACTGCAAGACTCACTCGTAGAAGTCTGTGACTTCTCTATGCCCAAGTCCCGCCGCCCCGATCTCCGACACGCCGTCCACTGGTGGTCGGACGAGATCGCGGGCCTCCGGGCTGCCTGCATCTCGGCCCGGAGGGCATACTCAAACTGCAGACGTCGGCGGAGGCGCACCGATGAAAGTGAAGAGGCTCGCCTGTACGAGACTTATCGTCAGGCCCGAGGCGCTCTCAAACACGCCATTGGCCAGGCGAAAGATGAAGCCCGGGCAGAGATGCTGGAGGGTCTTAATAAGGATCCGTGGGGGAGACCGTACAAGGCGGCGCGCGCGAAGTTGCGCCCCTTTGGTCCCCCACTGACAGAGACCCTCGAGCCGACTCTCTTAGAGACCGTTGTGCAAGCCCTGTTCCCGGGCCGCCGCGAGGACTTCCGTCCGCCGACCATGCCCCTCCCCCGCAGGATAGCCCCTCTTCCGAGGTTGATTTTCCCCCTCCAGTCTCCGCTGAGGAGTACGGGGCTGCGGAGTTACGTCTCCGGGGGAAGAAGACTGCCCCAGGCCCCGACGGTGTCCCGGCCAAGATCGTGGCTATTGCGGCCAAAGAAATGAAGGCCAATTTCAGGGACCTCTTCGACCGGTGTTTCCGGGAGAGGAGGTTCCCTGCAACCTGGAAGGAGGGGCAGTTGTGCCTCCTGCAAAAGCATGGGCGTCCAGCTGACTCACCCTCAGCATACCGGCCGATCATCCTGTTGAGCGAAGTGGGTAAGACCTTTGAAAAAATAGTCTCTTTTCGCCTCGTCGCCCACCTACAGGAGATCGGCCCGGATCTCTCGGACGCCCAATTCGGTTTTCGATCAGGGCGTTCCACCATAGACGCCCTGACTCGGCTCCGCAAGGAGATTTTGGAGGCCGAAGCGGAGGGGATGGGAGTAATTGCGGTGTCATTTGACATCCGCAATGCGTTTAACTCCCTCCCCCACGCGACAATTCAAGCTGCGCTGCGATATTTCCGGGTCCCTGAATATTTAAGGGACTTAATAGCGGACTATCTAATAGAAAGGAGAGTGATTTTCGTCAATAGAGAGGGTGAAGTCCAGCGCCACCCTGTTGAGTCCGGGGTTCCGCAGGGGTCGGTCTTAGGACCGCTCCTGTGGAATATGGGCTACGATTGGCTCCTCCGCGGCGCGCTTCCCAGGGACGTCGGTGTAATATGTTATGCCGATGATACCCTTATCACCGCCCGGGGAAAAACTTATGAGCGCGCCGCCAGCAAGGCATCTGCTGGTGGGAACCAAATTGTAGCCCGGATGCGGAGGTTAGGCCTTGATGTGGCGCTGGAAAAGACCGAGGCCATATTTTTTCATGGGCCTCGGCAGCGCCCTCCGCGGGACGCGCACCTCACCCTCGGAGGAGTGAGGACGCCGATAAAGGCCGAAATGAAATATCTCGGCCTAATTTTGGACGCCCGGTGGACCTTCGTCCCCCATTTTAAAGGGCTGACACCGCGCCTGCTCAAAGCAGCTAACAGCCTTTCTTGGCTGATGCCAAACCTCGGGGGCCCAGGTTCCAAATGCCGGAGGCTCTATTCCGGCATATTAAGGAGCATGGCGCTGTACGGTGCGCCCATCTGGGCTGAGGCACTCCCTAACCCCGAAATTGTTCGGCTCCTGCGGAGACCCCAGCGCGCCATCGCGCAACGGGCCGTGAGGTCCTACCGTACGGTGGGATTCTCCGCGGCCTGCGCGCTTGCGGGTGATGCTCCGTGGGAGCTGGAGGCCGAAGTATTGTCGGCCGTGTACAAATGGGCGGCCGACAAGAGAGAGAGGGGTGAACCCTACTGCCCCAGAGAGCGAGAGGCGGCCAGGAAGGAGTGCCATACAGATATGGTCACTCTCTGGGCCTCGGACCTGAGGCGGTCCGAATTCTGCCGCCTCACATCGGACGCGCTCGCCCCGGTACTTGACCGGTGGCTCGAGCGGCCGCATGGCTCCCTCACCTACAGGATGGTGCAGGTGATGACCGGGCATGGCTGCTTTGGTCATTACCTGCATCGCATCCGCCGAGAGGGGGCTCCTTCCTGCCACGAGTGCGGCGCTGCTGATGACACGGCGGATCATACACTCGCGTATTGTCCGTCGTGGGATCAGCAGCGCCAGGCACTGGTGGCGAAGGTCGGCCAGAACCTCTCCCTTGGCAGTATAGTGGAAGCTATACTGGCAGGGGAAGAGGCCTGGAAGGCCTTCGCCACCTTCTGTGAGGAGGTGGTGGCAGGAAAGGAAGCGGCGGAGCGCGCGCGGGAGGAAGATCCTTCCGCCGACGCACTCCGAAGAGCGAGGAGGGGTCGGAGACGCCGACAATATGCGCGTCTCCTTCCTCTCCTTGGAGGTGGCCAGTCGGCGCACGGTACTGGGGTACCCGCGCCGGCATTGCACCGGTCGCCTCCAGTGCTCGTTAGGGACGGCTGCTCACCCTCGGCTGTCCCTAACGCCCCCCCCAGCCCACCCGGGGGGGGCAGCGTCCTGCCCGCCGTGTAGGCGGGCTCCGTCCGGGGGGTCGTGCACATGGCTTCGTGCCCGTCACCACGACCCCCCACTATGGACGATGAGAGGGTGCCCAGGGGTTTTAGTCGGTAGACCCCCGCCGTCATGCGGGGGGAGTCCGACATAACCCGTCCGCCCCCAGGCGGACGGGTATGCGTAACGCATTTCCCCTGGGAGAACAAAAAAAAAAAAAAAAAAAAAAAAAAAAAAAAAAAAAAAAAAAAAAAAAAAAGGTTGTCACTCCTTGGGGCGTGCCCCTTAGTTTCCAGGTCCTCGTCCTACGCCCCGGGCAACGCCGTCCCTGACCACCGTAACGGAGTGGCAGGGCGGCGGCTGAGAGAAACTAAGACTTTTGATTGTCATCGTTGCTTACGCAGCCTTTTTTGTTTGTCCCAGATTGCTCTTGTGGCTCCCCGGTTCCAGTTGAGGGGCTTCTCCTGACCGGGTTGAGCTGCATCTTGTGGTCTGTGTTTGCGATGAAACGCGTAACTCGTTCATCTGTGTGCGGGTCCAGTCCTTCTAAGGATAGGCCCGCCACCTTTGTGGATCCCGGTGTGGCTGGTCCTTCTAAGGATAGGCCCACCAAAAACAACGACTCGGCTTTGCATACGGACTCTGTTTCTGCATGTGATTTGGATTTTGGTGTTTCGGCAGTGGAGGTGGCGGCCCTGAAGGTCGGCACCGCCACTAACAAATTGGCTGTTCATACGGACTCTGATGTTGCGCGCGATTTGGAGCTCAGTGAGAGCGACATGGAGGTGGAGATGCCGCCTCCAAAGTTGGTAACGCCTTCCAAGGCTAGGAAGGAGCTTGTGGTGCCCATTATACCTTTGGGCAAAAAGTTCTTCCGAAACGATTCGGGCAGTGAGTCGGATGCCGACACCCTTAAAGGGACTTCGGACGCTGATTCAATGGTGAGTTGTGTCTCCGGCGAGCGCTCGAAGTTCCTGAAGACTGCGCGAAAGCGCGTAGCGAGTGGCAAGTCGCAGGAATCTTCTGATTCCTGCGGCTCATCAGTTAGCAGGGTCTCTTCGGCCAAACGTGGTCGCGGTCGCCCAGCCACCTCGGGCCACTATGTGGCTTTGGCCGAGTGCAAGGCTAAGGCGGCCAAGGCCATTAGAGAGAAGAACGAGGCTGACTTGGAGGCTCAGGTCATCCGGAATGAGAGGAAGCTGCGGAAGGCCAGGGCAAAGGCGGGGTACGGAGTCTCTCCGTTCCTCGACTATTCGAACATGCCCGTGGCCGACCTGGTTTCCTCTGCGAAGACGGATGCGGAGGAAATTATTTCTATTGCCTCCAAATCCGGGCATCTGAAAGGGACATTGCAGGGCTCCCTTAAAAACCATGCAATGTCCTTTTTGGCTCTGTTGGCCGAGATGGGCAGTCGCACCACCTCGGACGAAACGGCTGCGCTGCACGCAACCGTCAAGCGTCTCTCCGCGGACCTGGCGCAAACAAGAGAGGAGTTGGACACGCTTCGGGCGGCACAAGCTGTCGCCTCGGTGCAAACAGTGTCCAAACCTGTTGCACGCAAGGCGCTACCCATAGTAGAAGCGGACCTCATTGCACAGATGGAGGTCCGCATGGAGCAGCTTCTCTCCAAAA